>JABXJD010002767.1:0-44699 GCA_013375575.1 Percina caprodes | reverse complement strand
TTTGGTTTCTGCCACACTGCATCATTTTGTCATTGATTACATGCCACTTACAACACAGTAATACATAATACATTTATTGATACATTTCAATATTGATTTATCGTTAACGTTATTTGCTATGTTGACACGTAGCTCAGGCTAATGCTTGGTGGGGAACGTTATAGTAACATTGTTCAACATGCTCATTATTTTAGGTATAATTGTTTTGACCAAGGTAAAGTTAACACAAACAGCAGTGACACAACTTCCAAATAAATAAAGTGGATGGGCAGATTTTGATATTTCATGAGGAAAAAATCAGTGGAATTGAAACTCCAGGAGAACAGCAGGGAGAGGGGCCGAGAAATCAAAAGGGTTGGAGGATGCATACTTATACTTATATATTTATCAGAATCAGATGAATTATATCATAACTGTTTTTTCTTGCAAGATATGCACGTGGCTTGTGGATGAAAACAGACGATACAAAAGGGGTTGCATGACTTTAGTTTTTTTTCGTGATGAAAGTCAAATCGACATTGACTACTCGCTGATGACGTCAATGACAGGGTGTCTTAACAGCTGACTGCAAAAGTCCTTTAGCGTAGTAGAAATCCAAACAGCTATAAGGCGGCTCTCCTTGTCCTCTCACGCCGTCTCATTACGTCACAAATGTTCCGTGTGTTAGGAGAGTAGCGTAATTTAGAGCGGGAATATATCAACGGAAATTCCGCCGGATGTCCTTTTCAGTTGGATGTTCGTTACCTTACGCTTTCTTTGTGTTGGAATTTTAAACTCCGGTATTTATGAGGACTATGGTTAACTGCTCCTCAGATTTCTGCAGGGTAAATCCAGACAGCTAGCTAGACTCTCCAATCTGTCCAATCTGAGTTTTCTGTGTCTGTCAAAACTACTTTTGAACGTACACATGTTCCCCAAAACAAGTTCCTTCCCGAGACGATTGTAATTGGTTCAAAGAAATCCCAATAAACGAGAGCATGTTCCTCTCCCATCCCAGAATGCTGTGCGGACTAACCAGACCCTCCTCGCAGCACTGTGGGCTGCCAATGTAAGACTAGAGCAAGAATGGCAGGTGCGTAGAGGGAGTGATGTTAGTGAGTGAGTGGTCAAGCAAGGAGAGCAAGCAAGAATCACTGTCTTTCAACAGGAAAGGTGTAACATGTGGCTTTCAAACAAAGCTCCAAATGACCAAAAGGAGTAGGCTATAGGGATGTATCCGGTACGGATAAAGCACTTTTGCCGAATACAAGTATTATACGAGTAATACGACTCATTATCTGATTGGGTAGCGGACCGTGCGCCCCGCCCGTACACACACGCTCTGCTCACTAACACAGAACAGCTCTCTCTCTCTCTCTCTCTCAGGTCCGCGGGTCTTTTCCGTTAACGTTTAGGGTTTCTTCAGCTTCAGGTTTGTTTTTTACTTCGGTTTGTAGTACTTACTTAACCAGTAGATTTCTGGTAACGTGGGGTTTCAGACAGCGCGTGGTAGAAAGCGACTCGTTTTTTTTTGTTAAACCTTTCCACTTCATCAGTGAGGGAAAACAGATTTGTTATTATGCTTTAATGGTTATCTGACCTCAAAACACAGGGCCTTTAATACGATCTGTATTTGTTTAGTCATTCTCAAAATAACACGGCAATTAAAGTGAAGTAAAAAAGACTAAAAATAACAAACAGGAAAGAATAGATTCAACTGGAACAGTAACCCATAAATGTAAACATAGCTGATATGATATGTAACGGTATTTTTTAAAAGACCATGGCCGATGTGATAGTGACCGTTTACACTTTGCTTTAAAATGTGTCTTGGCGATTGTATCACAAGTGGACAGCATTAATACCAGTGTAAATGACCCCCCAAGACACATTGTGATCCGATCACTACAATAATCACTATAACATTGACTATAACTTGCCCATTTTAGGATGAGTTGGATGACGTGTAGTCTGGATCTACAAACGGCCAGATGTTCCACTGGATATCCGCTCTTCTCTGTCTGTGGTAGGGCTGTAGTCAAGACCAACTTTGTCGAGTCCAAGACAAGTCCGAGACCAGGACTAGTTGAGTCCAAGTCAGCCTATTATCACCTTAAGAATATATCCAGGGTTAAAGGACTTATGTGTCAACAGGATTTGTAAAAACTAGTCCATGCTTTTATCTTCAGTAGACTGGACTACTGTAACGGGGTCTTTACAGGTCTCACTAAAAAATCAATTAGACAGCTGCAGCTGATTCAGAACGCTGCTGCTCGAGTCCTCACTAAGACCAAGAGACTGGATCACATCACTCCAGTTCTGGAGTCTTTACACTGGCTTCCTGTGCCCCAAAGAATTGATTTTAAAGTAATATATCTATAGTAATATATATAGTAAAATACATGTATTTTCAGAAAACATTAAAGTTTGGTTAAACAACAATGAACAGAGTATAATTTAACATATATTCTTTTTATTTGAGACAAATTGCAGAATTTTAAAATAAATCCATCAGGAAGAAGTTGTTTAGGGAACACACACACACACGCACACACGCACACACACACACACACACAGTGGTTGATTCATAGACAAGTCCGAGTCCATAGAAAAATGGTCTCGAGTCCGGACTCGAATACTACAGCCCTGATCTCTGGTGCCGCTGTCTCACTCCATTCACTTCGGAAACAACAACTCTGAGCTGGCAAGCTACATGCTGAAAAGGGCAAATTTGTAAGAAAATTTGGATTCTGCAAAAGACAGTCCTGCTTGGTTGTAGCTGGGACATTTTGGGACCAATTAAAGAGGATTTCTAAGAACAAAATACACACAGCGCTACACTGGTAAGAACAAATAATGTTTAACCATGTATCCAGCTAATTTAAGTAGCTCACCTTACTATATTGCAGGAACAGTTAACTTAATGTAATATTGTATGTGGCGCTTTTGCGGCCTGCAAATGTTTCACCAAAACAAGCTCCTTCCCAAGACTATTTTGCAGAGCCACCATCTGTGGAGTTAAAGGGGAATCCCAGTGGATTTCAACACGTAGCTCTGTTGTTTGGAAATTTGGAGTGCTGTCAGTAGAGAGAAAAATTAAACCAATCGGAGCTATCTACACCGTGTTATCCTCCTGCTAGAGTTAGCACCCAACAGGCTTAAACAGGGCAAGTTTTAAACGTGTTTCTAGCCCCTAAACATGTAATTAAAAGTTAAAAACCCATGTGAAGACATTCCTTCTGAGTGAACACAGTGAATCTGACTGCAATAGATGAAGAAATGCATCAAAGTTTTGCTAATTCAGCTGTGTTTAGTTCTGGTGTTGAACTAAAGCGAAACATCAAAAATATGTATCAATTTCATGATTAAACAAGGTAGTTTCTCCAAAATTACCTCAATTATAACTTGTCTCCTGCTAGTTGTACTACAGAACTTTTAAATAATAATGCTTATTTTTGAAAATATTTTTGTATCTCTTCTTTGTGTTGTAGTTAGGAGACAGTCCCTAAGCTCGATAACTGTCCTCTCAACACCAGAACTATACACAGCTGAATTAGCACAACTTTTATAAATTTCTGTCACATCTAGAGCAGTCAGATTCACTGTGTTCACTCAGAAAGAATCACTGTACATGGGTAGGCACTTGTAATTACATTTTGAACATGTTTAGAAGCTAACAACACGTTAAAAACTTGCCCTGTATAAGCCTGTTGGGTGCTAACTCTAGCAGGAGGATAACGCGGTGAAGGCAGCACCAACTGGTTTAATTTTTCTTGCTACCGACAGCACTCCACATTCACAAATAACAGCTAAGTGATGGAATCAACCAGAATTGTCCTTTAAGCGCCACTCAAGACCATTTTGGTGGTTGGTTTAAAAGAAAATGCTAACAACCCAGTGCATTTTTTTTTCTCCTATCCTGGAATGTATGTGTGGAGGAGCCACCTTCCATCACAGCGCTATGGAGATAGGTCTGTCAATGCAAGACTAGATGTAGTGTTCCATGACCGTCTATCGTTTTGGTCTATGAAAGAAGATTGTGTTGAATACTGCTGACAGTAAGATCTCCAACTGTACCGACTGAACTGCTAACGTGACTGGCGAGAGTGTGGGCGTTATAACTGTGCTCACGGCCCTTTCACGTTCTAGCAGAAGTGATGTAGGCTGTAACGAAATCTGAACACAAGTAGTGTTAGACGGAGACGCATGATGGACAGGTGTGATGTGTTTTGGCTGTCCACTTGTGTTCAGATCACTGATAAAACCAAGTGTAAACAGGGCCAGTTTGATTGAATTAACTAAAGCTGATGTGGCTTGACAGCAAACATTAAGGGCATTTTCTTTTTACTTCATTTGTCCCCACTGATGATGTGACATGTGTTTTCGGCTCACCCCCCCTTCACAGACCTTTGATGTCCTAGTCTTATGAATTCAGACTTAAGCATACCCTGTCATTTTGATAATCACATTCAACGTTAACACAGTAATTAACCTATAAATCACTGAGATTTACTGAAGGAAGCTAGTGGTTTATTAACAGTAACACCAACCCTCCGTTAAGTGTTTCTTTGACCTGTTATTTTTTTGTTTGTCAGGTATTTTAAGATAAGCCGCTTTTGTAATGCTCAGCATAGGAAAAAGCTGATTTATAGTCATTCAGATGCTGACTTGTTAGAGCATTGTGTGTATTTGTGCCTACTGTGGATAATTTGTTGAAAACCTGTGGCTTAAAACATACATTAAGAAAATCATTACTCAGGTGGGGATCAGCATTGTAAAGCAGCTAAAACTCGATTGGCCAATACACACAAACACCAGCATATTAAAAAATACACACGCACACAGCACAGTATCCCAATGTGCAGATGCCAAATAGCTCTCTCACACAAATATCATCTCCCTGAATCAGCAACATTCATTTCTGCTTTAGTGCCGTGAAAAGTTGAGCATTATATATTGAAAAGCCTGAGGCATTATTCTATATGATGACTGTATATTCCACAGCTCCAAACGCCTGTCTTTAATATATAATAATATCTATCTTATTACTGTTTCTCAGGAGCAGATCATGCTTCGTGAAATATTGGTAAGATATTCAAGAAGTACTGTGTATTAAATTACATACAAGATAGGAAAGAATGACACATTCAACCTGCATGTGGAAAAAAAAACTTACTTTTGTGGCCATTCAAGGTTTCCTCGCTGACAATCTGATACTACTTTCCACTGCATTTTCAAAATCCCTGATAGCGAAGCCTGAGGGTGACACACATTAAGATGACACTCAACCCCTCACCCTTATTAAAGACTGTTGTCTTGTTAAACAGAGACCTTTAAGGGGAATACCCAAAGGGCACGCACAGAGCTGTACCTATATAGGGAATCCATTACCAAGTACTGGGAATACACCTGTGTGAGTACACAAAACCACAGCTTAAGGCACTTTGTGAAAGTTAATTTTAGTAGCTTCGTTATGGTAACTGAAAAGTAAAGGTTATCCGTTCTATCCAGGTATGTTTTGCTGAATGTGCACGCTTGTTTTGCAGCAGGGAAACCTAAAACTGCACATGCACCACACTAGGGATTAGGCCAGCCCAAAGTTTCATTCTGTTGGCAGATGGGGCTGAATGTGCCTCTTAAAGGATGAGAGTTCAACGTCAAGACAAACAACTACAAAATGTTCACAAAAGAATTTGCATTACAATTTCACATTGAAAAAGCTTTGAAAAGTAATTTAGGCCCCTATTTAAGACAGAATGCAGGTAGAAGCTACAATCACAGATGTATTTAAGGCACACACACACACACACTTTTAGCAGTTACATACAAACATACAAACATTTCAAGTAATGACATGACCCATGTCTTTCCCTGGCCCCATTAAACCTGGCATCAAAATGCATCCAGATTGTATCTAACCAGAGTTTACAAAATATATGGTGTTGCATTTTAGCTATATATAATAACTAGGGATGGCCAAATGAAACTTCATGAAGCTTCATTAATTATTTTTCTTTTAGTTTACCAAGCTTCATGAAGCTTTATATGACCATCACTAGTTATCACATTAAATTACCATTCCTTGAGCCTTTTTCTTTAAACAAAAAGCCCAAATAATTAAACTCAATAAAAAACTACATGTGTAGTACATGTTGCATTTATTTAGCCTTTACCATGCCCCTTCAATTTTAGCCAAAGTTGCTTTGAGGGAACCTTTGGTTTAGCTAGATTTTAAGCAACAAAGCCATTATCCACCATGCAAGTAAACCTTGCACTCTCTGCAACTGATTTCTCTGCAGTATTTCTATCTTTTAAATGTCTCAATCTATATCTGGCATTACCTCCGCCAAGAAGGTGATGTTTTTATAGAAAAAGGCAACCATAGAAATAAAGGCCATTGAATAGTTTCCCATGGTCATTTGATTGATTCACAACAAAATGGCGATTGTTGTTGGTTGTCATAGTGACAGTGTGGAGAGCTTGAGAGATGTTTTCTGAGTTGCATGGAGTGAGGAGGGACAGTTAGACCAAGTGGCAATGGGTTGGTGGACGGCTAACATTAGACCCAGCCCGCTGTTCATTCTTAGAAACCGATGCAGCATTAAAGCACGGCGAAACCTGCAAGCCAGCCAGCCAGCCAGCCAGCCAGCCAGCCAGCCAGCCAATGTTAGTTGGCTTAGCTTGTCAACTCCGCCTTAACGTTACCCCCTCGCCACATCATTCACTGAAAATGTGCCACTGTCACTCTGCCTCGCAAACCTCAGATCTGCCACTTACTGGAAGTCAGATTATTATCAGAAGTTTATACGTTACCACTGCATTGGTACACATAAAAATGGCTGCTGCTCTGACCTTTCTGCTAAGTTGATTTGAATGGAAATGGCTTTTCTAGTCATTTTATTTCAATGGGCAGAACATATCTGATCTCATCAATAGGAAATCAAATACCACCTTAGTCAAGCAAATACTTTAAACAAGCTGAATTGCATTGGAAGCAAATAAAGTTTTCTCACTGCACAGGCAGATTTATTCTCCCCTTGTATTAATCATGTAAATGAAGATTTTAAGACTTAATAGGATACTAATTACTACACTTGATTAAATGGCTTGAGTGTAAATGTCCTTGGGATGTGCCGGGTGGACACACTGTCATTAAATTACTATAGAGCATTTCTCACAACCCAACAGAACGTGAACATTATAAGCTTACTGCAGCGCTTCTGGCTTGGGTTGCATTACACTGTACAGGTGTACAGGGCAAAAGTTTCATGAAAAACGTAATAAAGAGAAATACAGAAATAATTGCCATATTTAACGCTGCTGTCTCTCTCCCAAACAAGTCATCTGCCTTTAACTCTGCCTATATCCGTCTTTCTGACACTTCCATTTTGGCTTATCGTTCCTAGCCTGACTAGCTTGTTGTAGCTCTCTCTAGCTTTGCCCTACGCCATTTTTTCTACATCATCATCTAATCCATGGCAGATTTTTAATTTGACTACAGCCTCAACCAAATGCTCTGATTTTTGCCTGTAATCTCAAGGAAAAGCTAATAAGGGTGCAGTCCCCCCACTTCTCTCTCTCTCTATCTTGCATGGCTCTTTTTTTTTTAAACAACCATAAAATTCATATTACAGTTAAATGTGACAACCACATCAGTGAAGGAAAGTACATGCCACATCAGCTCACTTCCTGCTATCAATTTCAGAGCAATTAAGGCCTGCAAAGGGTTTTAATTTCAGATGGAAAATTGAATTCTGTCAAGATATGATCTGCATTAGGATGTGTTTCAGAGATTAACACTATACATACAGTATTTGCATGTGTGAGTGTGATGGAGCACAATACAAAGACTATTTTATCACTTTTTGACAGGATGGGAAGATATTGAATATATTAATTGATAATGGCATCTTAATAAGAAAGCCTTACTGTTAGAGTAGTTACATCATTATTACAGCAGGGCTGTGGTGGAAGGTCTGGCAATTCGAGACTATTACTGTTGCAGCCCACTGACCAGAGAGGATGAAGGGGTCAAAATCAGCAAGACATTTTGGTTAACAGTGAATCAATATTCATTTTCAACTCTTTTGCACTCCCTATGGAGCTAAATCAGGGCCAAATGTTTTGTTAATTTGAAAAAATATATATAGTTGAAAAACTAAAACTTGAAATTGAAAAGTTACGTTTTGGTCTAAAACTTGAAAAATAAAACCATGTATTCAAACAAAAAATAAGTGTACCAATTTTAAAAAATAAAATTCTGGAATTATTTTGAATAAATTATTATGTCATTTGTTTTTCAGTTCCGCATTTCATGTTTTCAGATTCAAAACTTTTAATTAACTCAAATTTTATTTTTCAGTTTCGGATCTGCTGGATGTGGACTAGTTTGTAGTCAACCAGGAGTGCTCCTTTTGAGGGCATTGTCAGGCCAGGTTAAGATGCACCAAGATGTTGTAAATGCATTGACAGAGCTGTCAATACTTGTCAATGCAGATGACAGCTCTAATATGAGCCGGTGCCAGTGATGAAAGCCGAAATGGGACAGCCAAAATATGTTGTGTCTCCTCAACAACTACAAAGCCTGGTAGAAATGTCTCTACCAGTGTCATGTATTGTGAAACGTGGGTGTACCTGTGAGGACAGTGAAACGGCGCATGCATAAATATGGACTTTGGATATGGATAATTGACTCTAAGACACCGCAATACTGCACTAAGTGCAGCCTGCAGAATATGTCTATATACATTTCATCATACTATTTAAGCAGTTGCATATTTTTGTGTTCTCAATGTGTATATATTCAAATATTTTATTCCTATTATTGTTTCATGTAAATTGTATGTATGTATATCGTATCCTAGTATTTCATTTGTATTTATATTCTGTGCTGTGTGACTGATTTTGCTGCTGCAACACTGTAATTTCCCATTTTATTGGGATCAATATCTATCTATCTATCTATCTATCTATCTATCTATCTATCTATCTATCTATCTATCTATCTATCTATCTATCTATCTATCTATCTATCTATCTATCTATCTATCTATCTAATTGGCTTAGGTTGGTGAAGGCTAGGACACTACATGTAGGGTGCAGAATGATGAAAGGAATCCAGCAGGCCACGGGTCACCGTGTCCAGTGGAACAGAGTGTATTCATCCATGGTGGCTGGTCTGGCATTCATCCCACTTGGGATGGAGCAGCTCTCATTTCTAGAAATCTTGACAAGTTTATTAGTGGATCTAATCCTTGACAATCCAGAGTTGGGACCAGGAGGAAGAGTCGCAGTCTAACACACTTCTCTGCTCCTCCATTCCAGGAGTTACCTAGTAAAAACCCCATAGTGACGGTGTCTGCCCCCCGACCATTAAAATTATTTAAATCAAAGGTAAACAGAAGAAGAGCTGTGCATGAAAACCTCAGAACAATTAAAACCACAAGTGCAATAGTGCAAAAGAATAGGAGAATTAAATGTGGACTCCTAAACATCAGATCTCTCTCTACTAAAGGTGTACTAGTAAATGAATTAATATCAGATTCTAATATTATTTTGTCTTACTGAAACCTGGCTGGGTGATGGAGAATATGTTAGCCTAAATGAATCCACCCCCCCCCCAGTCATATTAATACTCACATTCCTCGAGGCACAGGCCGAGGAGGTGGAGTTGCTATCTTCGATTCTAGTCTACTAATCAGCTCTAAACTTAAACTAAATTATAACTCATTTGAAAGTCTTGTTCTTAGTCTTTCACACCCAAGTTGGAAATCACTGCAGCCAGTTCTATTTGTTATAGTGTACCGAGCACCTGGTCCATACTCTGAATTCTTATCTGAATTTGCAGAGTTTTTGTCAAATTTAGTGTTAAAAACGGACAAAGTTGTTATTGTAGGGGATTTTAATATTCATGTGGATGATGAGAATGATAGCCTTAGTACTGCGTTTATCTCTCTATTAGATTCTATATCTATCTATTCTATTTTAACCACACCCTTGATCTTGTTCTGATATATGGTGTTGAAATTGAACATTTAATAGTGTTCCCACAGAATCCCTTTCTATCTGACCACTGCTAGATAACTTTTGAGTTTATACTGCTGAACTACACGCCAGTAGGCAAAAATATCTATACAAGATGTCTATCTGATAGTGCTGTAGCTAAATTTAAGGATGTGATTCCATTAGCATTTAATTCATTACCAAGTCACAAAGTAACGGAGGACTCTTATGCTAATTTCAGTCGCTCCCAAATCGATCATTTTGTTGATAGTGCAGCAGGCTCGTTGCAAACGATACTCGACTCTTTGCCCTCTAAAAAGAAGATAATAAAACAACGACTGGCTAACAACAACAACAATAGAGTTGTGGTCCAATATTCCCATAGCTCTTAGTAGTAACGACTTTATGAGATTCTTCAATGATAAAATTATAACTATTAGAAGCAAAATTCACTGGCACTGATTTATCTCTAAACTCAGGAACTTTAGAAACAGCTGTAAAACCATGTTTAGACTGCTTTGCTTCACTTGATCTTTATCAGTTTAATTCAATTATTTCTTCATCTAAACCATCAACCTGCCTCTTTGACCCCATCCCGACTAGGCTACTTAAAGAAGTTTTACCCTTAGTCAACACTTCTCTACTAGAAATAACCAATTTGTCTTTATTAACAGGCTATGTACCACAGAACTTTAAAGTAGCTGTAATTAAACCTCTTCTGAAAAAGCCCAACCTTGATCCAGATGTTTTAGCCAACTATAGACCTATATCCAATCTTCCATTTCTCTCTAAACTTCTTGAGAAAGCAGTCGCCAAACAGCTGTGTGACTGTCTGCATAGCAACAGCTTATTTGAGGATTTTCAGTCAGGATTTAGAGTTCATCATAGCACAGAGACAGCACTTGTGAAAATTACTAATGACCTCCTAATTGCATCAGATAAAGGACTTATCTCTGTACTGGTGTTATTAGATCTTAGTGCTGCATTTGATACCATTGACCATCATATCTTATTACAGAGACTGGAACATTTAATTGCCATTAACCCTCTGAACCCTAAGGACATTTTTACAGTTCATTGTCCGTCTAGATTTATTTTATAAAAAAGCTTGTAAAACATCAACCCTGTTGTGTACAGTCAAGATATGAACATCATTTTTTTCAGGACAAACCGGTTTATTAGAATATTTGGGTTGCAGTAAGGTCACTTGAATGTTAAAAATGGTTGTAGGACCTTAAAGACAAATAAATAAATAAAACGGAACATGAATCTCACAGATATGTATTGATATCACACACAGAGCAGTAAAACCTAAGCCATTTTCTCTTCTAAAACACTTCTCATATGGCTTGGGAGTTACACTGTGAAGAAATAATCATTATAACTTATTCAGTTAACAAAATACATAAATTCTTTCAAAGAAAGTCAAGACGCTTTTGCCATCATGACATTTACTTATGCCAATAATCAACATAATAATGTCATAATTATTTATATTACACCCACAGCAATGCTACACAAGCAATTGTGTCTCTAAAACAGTTCTCCTATTGGCCATACAGCCTTTTGGCCTTCCATACAGTCTATTGGCCTTCCTTACGGCCGTTTGGCCTTCCATACAGTCTATTGGCCTTCCATACAGCCTTTTGGCCTTCCATACCCTTTGGGTGACGTTGTCTCCCATATATGGGCATGCATCCCATATATGGAATCCTTGACTTCCGTACACAAAGGGGAGATGACGCTAGCGGCATGAATGAGCGAAAACGCAATGAATTATGGACATAACGTGGATAAATCTTGGATGTAACGGTATGGATTTAATGCTCAACGACCCTGAAAAATGGCACAAGTTCCAGGCTGGATAGAAAATCACCTGTAGAGGCTAGAAGGACACGGAAAAGACCTTCGTAACCGGGAACTTGTTAGCTTTTAGCTGCAACCATTGGTAAATCGTTAGCTGTTATGGTGATTAAATTATTAAACTATGAATCAGAGGTGCTTTTTTTGCGCGTGGGCGAGTCTCTCGGGTTCAGAGGGTTAAAGGAACTGCTCTAAGCTGGTTTAACTCTTATCAGATCAATCAGTCATGTTAAAGATGCGCACGCCAAAGTTAGTCATGAAGTCCCTCAAGGATCTGTGCTCGGTCCAATCATGTTCACTTTATATATGCTTCCTTTAGGCAATATTATCAGGAAGCACTCCATAAACTTTCATTGTTATGCAGATGATACTCAATTATATCTATCGATCAAGCCGGATGAAACTAATCAGTTAGTTAAACTTCAAATGTGCCTTCAGGATATTAAAACCTGGATGAGCTGTAATTTTCTAATGTTAAACTAAAGATAAAACTGAAGTTATTGCTTTGGGGCCAAAGCACCTCCGTGACGATTATCCAAAGAGATAGTTACTCTGGATGGCATCACTCTGGCCTCCAGCACCACTGTGAGGAATTTTGGAGTTATCTTTGATCAGGACAAATTGCAAATTTCAAGGATCGCCTTTTTTCACCTACGTAATATTGCAAAAATCAGGAATATCCTGTCTAAAAATGATGCAGAAAAACTAGTCCATGCATTTGTTACTTCTAGGCTGGATTACTGCAATTCTTTATTATCAGGCTGCTCAAAAAAGTCCATAAAGACTCTTCAGCTGGTCCAGAATGCTGCAGCACGTGTTCTGACAAGAACCAGAAAAAGAGATCACATCTCTCCTGTTTTAGCTTCTCTGCATTGACTTCATGTAAAATCCAGGCAGACACTGTCTCCACATTTAAGAGCAGGCTTAAGACTTTCCTCTTTGATAAAGCTTTTAGTTAGGGCATAGAATTGAATATTGTTAGGGAGTGAGGAGTCGCAGCGTCCGCCTAACCCGCCCACCTGCTTCTCGTCATAGTTGTTAGATCTATCTATCATATAATCAATAATATAATAAAACCAGAGGGAGGCAGGGCATACAGCCCGATCCGGTTGGGGAGAGTTCTAGCCTGACCAGGCTCCTCTCTTTACCCTGTCTCTCCTAGTTATGCTGTAATAGTTTTAGACAGTTGGGGGACTTACTTTGACAAACTGGGCTCCTCTCTCCTCTATCTTTCTATCTTTCCATTTGTGTGCATCCATGTCCCAGAAATGCTTGTTACTAACCTAGCTCTGGGGAGTCATTCCCCGGAGTCCTTATGTTCTTTTTCGCCCAGCATGTTTCCTTGGATCAGGTAGGCTCCAAAATCATGGTAGCAGCTGTCGCCATGGTCCCGCTACACGTCTTGCGATGCCGTGTTCATCCTGCTACGCTCTGCTGTGCCCTGCTACGTCCTGCTGTGCCTTGTAATGCCGCACAGTGCCCTGCTATGCCATGAACTACTACAAAGAACTACTACAAACTACTATTTTTTGTGACTGTTATTGCCACTCTTCATTCTAACCCCAACCGGCCCGTCAGACACCGCCTACCAAGAGCCTGGGTCTGTCCGAGGTTTCTGCCTAAAAGGAAGTTTTTCTCGCCACTGTCGCACTGTTGCTTGCTCTGGAGGGAACTACTAGAACTGTTGGGTCCTTGTAAATTACGGAGTGTGGTCTAGACCTACTCTATCTGTAAAGTGTCTCGAGATAACACTT
Source organism: Percina caprodes (assembly GCA_013375575.1). NCBI lineage: Eukaryota > Metazoa > Chordata > Actinopteri > Perciformes > Percidae > Percina > Percina caprodes. The sequence continues at coordinate 31,101 of JABXJD010002767.1, read as the reverse complement.
GTTATGAATTGATACTATAAATAAAATTGAAAAAAAAATTGAAATCCATGCGTCCTGTAGACTTACGCTTAAGAATAAAAAGGATTGTGTGTGTTGCAAGAAGCACGTATTCTGTCCAGGGTCCTCTGCTTTTGGTGCATATCGACACAAACTATAAGCTCATCAGGTAGGTGAAATAATTTTGCTCAATACAGTAAGACACATTAAATAATAATGTGATATTTTTACAAACACAAGGGTACAAGCGGCCGAAATGGGTTTCCTCAGGAGGGTGGTTGGCGTCTCCCTTAGAGATAGGGTGAGAAGCTCAGTCATCCAAGAGGAGCTCGGAGTAGAGCAGCTGCTCCTTCGCGTCGAAAGGAGCCAGTTGAGGTGGTTCGGGCATCTGGTGAGGATGCCACCTGGGCGCCTCCCTAGGGAGGTGTTCCAGGCACGTCCAGCTGGGAGGAGGCCTCGGGGAAGACCCAGGACTAGGTGGAGAGATTATATCTCCAACCTGGCCTGGGAACGCCTCGGGATCCCCCAGTCAGAGCTGGTTGATGTGGCTCGGGAAAGGGAAGTTTGGGGTCCCCTACTGGAGCTGCTGCCCCCGTGACCCGATACCGGATAAACGGATGAAGATGGATGGATGGATGAATATTTTTACAAACACCTCACATAACACTTTTTTTGTATCAGCAAAGACATGAAGAAAAACACAAAGTGATATAGTGTTTTCTTTTTCTCCAAACAATATGGCCTTGTTATTTTTGGAGGGATTGATGGCTTCTCTTTTTTTCTTTTTTTTTTTTAAGACTAAATGAGATAATGAAAATTCAAAATGACTGACATGGTTCTACTTCTGGATTTTACAGGTTTTAAAAATGCTTTTATTTAATTTCCAGTGAATGATATTCTCTTCTCTAGATCATGTACCTGGGCACTGCAACCAATAATAAAGCATCCACTGCACTTGATAACTGCTCGGAGGCAGTGCAGAAGTATGGCTATCCATTAAAGTAAGTGTGAGGTGACCAAGGAGTGGAAAACGTTGGCATGCCGCAATGCATGTTCACCATTAGGGGTTGTGGAAGGGGGAGTTTCCTAACAGGAAAGAGTATACACAACCATGTGCTGTGAAGTGGTCACACATCGAGAGGCCTCAAGACAGTTGCGGGTCCAATAAAAAGGTCTGCACTCTCCCTCGGTATCTCTGGTCACTTAACATTTACACATAGAGTATTCAGGTTATCTAATGAGGGCATCTTTATATTTGTCTTCTATTCCAAGGTTATCTAATAAGGGGGTGGGCTAATCTTGCCCCACAACAACTGTGGATGACGGGCTCCTACGGAATCCTGTTGACGCTCCTGGCAGAGGTACTAATTTAATTTTGTTTGTGTTGATTGGTATAGCTTTGGCCATTGATGCTTTGTCATAGAATATCAATTCTCACATTTAATTAAAACTATTTTAGACAAGCCTCGTTTAAACAGCTTTATAGCACTGAAAACTTTTTCCATGAAAAAGCTTGGAAGTATAATTCTATTTTCCACTGTTTATTACATTAATGATTAAAACTGGAGCAAGAAGATGAAGATGATTTTGTAGCATCATCATTTTATATCGTTTATAAAAACTGATGTTGAAATATGGTTTCCAATCACCAGTGTCAAATTAATGAAAGACATAAAAGATAATTCTATCCAAATTGAAATAGCATAAAACATGCTTGCTATTATTAAAGTGATGCTTAAAACTAATGGTTTAAAGGCTGAACAGCTCATATTTAAGTCACACTAGATAAAAAATATAAGAGTTGATACCGGCATTAGCATGGCATAACTTCTGTTCACACTAATTTTCTTAAAATCTGCGTACTTCGATAGCTTCATGTTCCCTACTTTAAATTAATTTTCTTATTTGAAATGTAGGAAATTGAGGATACAGATCATTTTCAACACTGCCAGCGAGCAAGACGTGAAGAGTCCTGGAGTGATTCTCTCTGTCCTCTCTCTGAGCAGGACATGCCAGGCCTTAGGGATACTTTTGACGTTACAGGACCATCAGATTCCTATGGGCAAGACATTTATTTAGCTGTATTCAACTAAACAGCTAAATCACGCATAGATGAAAACATTTTGTATTTCAAGACCAGTTTAACATGAGTGAACATTGAATTTGTTTTTAATGATTTTTTGTTACTGACAACCATGAAGCAACATGGTACAAACATTCTTGAGTGCTGGGTAGCAACTTATCAATTAGACAACATGATGCCAATTAGCCAGAAATCTAGATGAGATGTAAAAACATTTCTTTTATGAAATTGTGTTGCAAGATTTCCAGTTGTATTTGTATCAAATGCTCTACAGTACTGTCAAACAAATATTTAATGTTTACTCTTGAATGATTAGTACTGAAAAACAGTAGTATTAAAAAATGTTGTTCATTAATTAGAACAAAAGTAAAAGAGTAGCAACTAGTGCTAAATACTGAACAAGGCCGCAACACAAAGCTACAGCCCGGACATCACAGACTCAGTAGTGCGCTGCCAAATGTCCAGAGTTTTTTCAGGCGCTCCATAGATGCGCGCCGTGGAGAGTTCCATATACACTACATCCAAATAGGAGAGGGTCCACGTGCAGATAGAGAGGTCGTGAGGTGGTTTCCAACGAGTTGCAATCATTTTCTTTGCAGCAATAAGTCCAGCAAATACAGCAGGTTTCTGAGTCCCAGAGACAGGGACGGACAGCACTTCCAGATCATGTGAAGATATGTGCCTTGTGCTGTCATTGGTAAGAAGCTGATAATTATTTTCATGTGGTACAATTTCAAGGGGGTGAGACATGTCCAATGAATGGAATTGTAGTGAATCTGCTGATGGTCTGGATTGCGTGATACCTGGAATGTTAGACCATACATCATGCCAGTCAAGATCGAAAAAGGCAATAAGCCAACCTTGATAAAAAATGTCTTTTAGACAATGAAGTCCCCTTTGTTTCCATTGTAGGGCTGTTATTGGCCTCCCCATCCAATCAGGAGTGCTGTATTATTGAATATAGGGGACAAGGTGTGCCAGTTACAAGCCATATGGCAGTATGTTTCAGCTAATCTCCAAGTCTTGATAATGTATGAGACAATGGGGCCAAAGCTCAGCTGGCACTGTTTGTTAGAAATATTGGCAAAAAGAATGTCATGGAGTGACCAAGGCTCTGTCATAGCACTTTCTAAAAGGTACGCCAACAGACAGACACATCTGGACTAAACCAAGTGAGAAGAGGCCTCAACACAAAGGATCAGAAGTAATGTTTGAAGTTGGAAACAGAAAGGCCACCATCCTCTCTCTTCTGTAAAGTGAACATCTTAAGCAGCGGCTGCTTGCCTTTCCGAATAAATTTAGATACCCGTGATTGTAATCTATGCCAGTAGCTAGCAGGAGGGGAGAGAGGTAGCATAGAGCTCACAAAATTAACCCTGGGTTAAACCTTCATTTCAACCACTGAGATACGGGCTTGAATTGACATGGAGAGACCTATCCATTTTTCCATATCTTTTTGTTCAGAGCAGCAGAATAGTTTAATAATGTTTAATAGTCTGGTTTAAGCAGGGGAAGACGTCAACGCCCAAATATTTAAACTACTTAACAATGGGGATGTCGGTAGAGATGGTTGAGTTGCGGGCAGAATCATTTAAATGACGTAGTGCACACTTTGACCAATTCATTTTAAAGCCTGATAAGCTTCCATACTCCTTGCATAGTGACAGAAGGTGAGGGAGAGACCGAGAGGAGTTCTCTAAAAAAAAAAAAAACATCATCTGAAAATAATGAGAGACGATGCTGTGTATTGCAAATGCATATTGGTGACACCATAACCAATGGCAAATGGCTTGAGGGAGAGGCTCCAGAGAAATGACAAATAATGCAGGATTGAAGGGACAACCCTGGTGGGATAATTTAAAAATTGAAAATAAAGTAATAACAAAGTAATTTCTAACCACAACTAAAAGAGCACAGCACCCATTAGCTTACCAAATTATAACTTGTGTAGAATGGAAACAAAAAGACTGCCTTGTAGCACAACAGACTTTGACAAACTATTTGTACCAACAACTTTTAACAACAACACCTCTTTACCTCTAACAAAGGTTAATTAGACACCAGACAGCATGGCAGACTGATCTATACTTTCAGCCGCCTGGACTGATTAATCCAAGAGCTTTTTAAACTCTAGCTGGGCTGATTACAGGAAGTTGATTGGAAGGATCCACACCAACCGCGCCAATCAACAGCAATGGACTGGAACAGGGAAGTGGGCGGATCCGTCACGCGGGCCAATCCAACATTTTGCACATGCTCTGGTTAAAAGCCTAAACTAACCTAAAAGGGAGGGGCCGTAACACTCCTAATGAAATCCTTTATTGCATCCCACAATGCCCTAGGGTCTTCTACAGCACTGCCTTTAATGCCTGCAAATATGTGGAATAAACTGAGTGACTAGTCACTAGAGAGGTATTAAACCGCCATCTAGCAGCACATTTAGACAGACGGTCTAGGGTGATAGAGCAAAAAAACTTTTCTTAAGACTATACTCTATTGTATAAATCATAATTCGGCCTGTATTGTCTGACCAAGAGGACAAAACTTTAAGCAGAAGAGTCCAGATGTGGAAGTACCTTCTGTATGACATAAAAAGTGGCGTCCAGCATTTTTCTAGGGAAATCTGCGCACTTGTAAAATAGAGGGAAATTTAACAGTTCATTTACATATAGTACCAACATTATTGTGATACAAAGTTTATATCGAACTACCTCTTTGTCTATTGGTACCACTTTTACTAGCACCACAATAATGTTGGAATGTACCAACAAGTTATACGCAACAACAGTGTCGCAACTAAATATCCACTTTGAGGAATACTCTTCTATTAGGTAGGTCTGCTTATGTATCACTGCTTGACATCTTTGGTCGATAAAGAGCATTAGGAAATGACCCTTGACAATGTATCATGAGGTCAAGCAAGAGAGAGAGAGAAAAAGGGGGGAGTGAGTTTATACTATTTGTGCAACTATTTGTGCAACTACAACACAGATTTTGCCTTTGGGGATCAATAAAGTAATTCTGATTCTGATTCTGAATGTCTTTCTCACTTCCCTCTTTACTGTTCTATAAAGAGATTGAAGGAAATTGGAAATTACCTTCTACAATCAAACCAACCTATTATCGGCCTGTCTAATGGGCTGTCCATTGATATCAAAGAGCAGCGGATCAAGAACCATGAAAAATAGATCTAAAAAGTGCAGCTTGCCGCTGTCAGTTACAAGGAGCTTCAAAGCTAGTGTTCCCTCAGAGATGCTGCAATTCCAAAGACATTTGCCATATGACTTATAAAAAACATCTTGGACTTTGCAGGATTTTTGGGCAGTATTATGGAAAAGAAGCTGCATTTTTTGATGAGGATTCTATGACAGAGTTTCTACAGGTTTCACCAAGTCAAATATAATACCTTTTAAGACCTGTTAAAGGTACTCTAAGTGATGTGACGCGTTTTGAAGCTACAACATTTTTTGTCAAATACAACAAATATCTCATTAGCTAGACTCAGTGCTAACCTTGGTGAATACAACATATAGAAGGGGAGGGGCGAGCTAGCGTCTGTTTTTGTTTAATACTTTGAACATCAACAAGAAGTGACCTCACCCAACAAGTCCTCTTGGACAGCACTGTCCCGTCAGCGGGACCGTTTTCTCCATTTTAGGAGAAAACGTTTTCTTAACTCAAATTGCAAGCATTATCTCTTCATGAACACGGTCATGCAGCACATCATTAGAAAGCTTAAAGTCTCCTGATTCATTGAGCCCACACACATATAAGCATAAGGTGACATAGCGGTTATAATCATGTTATAAAGTAAAGAAACACAGAAGGATTCTGCGCCGACAGTGTCTAAATTCAAACGTGCGTCCTTACCTTTCTCCTCGTGTCTCTATTCACAGCGGTGAAAGATCGCCAGAAACTTTTTTTTCCTGCTTTGCCAACAGTTCAAAGAATAAGTACATCCAATCCTTTTAATCCAAAACGAGCTGGTCCCCTCACAATCTTGTAGATTCTGGCCGTGTTTCCTCGTAAACAAAGCTGAAAAGTCCATCATTTATGGACTTTAATCGCTCCTACTGCCAGCGCTACTAAGGCTCCAGTGTATCCTTCTATTCAGCAAGTTTGGTTGACTCAACAGCTTTTGATTGACAGGTCGTTTCAGCCAATCCGTCTACTATAACCTGAGTTATCCCTTATGGAAGCCAATCAAATCGCACGATTTACAGAGGGCAAAAGTGGGAAAGACTGGCATCTACTCCAACCAGTTAGAACCAATAGTTATGAAACCAGCCTCGCTGTGTAGCCAATAAGAAGACGAGTTGATTGATACCAAACATGACCAGAAAATGTTAACCCTGTGATGGCTCCAGCTGTGTCAAAGCAAAAATAAGGCCTTAGTTATTGCATTTCACCATTTCATCAAATTATAATGACTTATTTCTATAAATTTATGCATGTAGTTATTTTAGATATGTGTATGAGTGATGGGATGTGTTTTTTAATTTGAGAAGTTTTTAATTTTGCACTTTTTGTGCTTTTTTTCTGAGAGGAAATAAGAAAAACGCACAGACATATCTGTAGAAATAACTTCATAAAATAGCCATTTTTTTAGTCATTTTCTTCTGGATTTTTTCTGTATTAAGTTCAGACATGTGGCTGGGGTACTATTTTTGTATGTAGATCATGTAATATGCTTACAGTAGTGTTTTTTAATAATTTTACATATGATTTACTTGGACGGAAATAGAAATTCTCTATTCTAACGTCTTTAGCTCTGTGTCAGTAAGACCTAGTGTCACACTGACACAAGAAACAAAGAATTGAGAGTGTTAGCTTCCTAATGACCTCGGGACCCTCCCAGAGGGCCAAAGGATGTGGAAACTGTAGCAATTTTTTTGGGGAAAAAAATTAGGCGAGAAAAACATATATTTTGAAGTGATTTGTTAACAGAAAGACATAAACTAAGCCCTAAATTCTGTTTTTTCAAGCCAAGTATCGCTAAACTTGCAATTCCCTATAGCCGGAAAATAAAATCTGTTTTATGTCTGTGGTACAATCGGAAAAATACTTGCGCCAATAAGACGAAAGCTGATTGGCTACAATATAACTTGCATATCGGTCTCATTTGTAGTCGTAATACAGCAAAATTGTAGTTGGATTAGTGACAGAAAGAAAAAACAAAGAAGAAGAAGAAACAAAAAGACAAACCTAATAAAAACAGTGTACAAACATAATAAAGTTTAAAATGTTAGATGAAAACACTTTATTAAAAGGATGAAGAGAGACTATTGTGAGGACACTATACTGATTGTGAGGGTGGATGATTAAGGCAATGGGTTGTTTGGTGCAAAATGTTAAAAAGTGTTTGTTATGCGTTTAAAATTATATATATTTAATGTATATTTGTTATCTTGCTATACAAAATATTAAATATATATGCAGGAACTATAACTACACTTTTCAGACAGATTGAACATATTGTTTGTAACAAAACAATTTATTTTATTATTTTTTGTTTGAAATTGAAATAAAGAAAGACAAAGAGCATTAGAGCTAGCGTTGCATGGATGTAGGAATATTAAGACCTGTTTAAAATTATTTAAGAACACAGTACTTGAGAGAATTTAAGACTCCAAAACAGAGGTGATTCTTCTTGGTCGCCCTAACACCACAGCGAGCATAGCTAGCCAACCTGGGTCTGCTGTCTCTTAACCTGCACGCCCATGCCAGAAATCTTGGTGTCATCTTTGATTCATCACTTCGTTTTGAAAAGCAAATCCATTCAGTGATGAAAAGTTGCTTTTTTCAACTCAGGAATATTGCTGAAGGCCATCTTGTTCTCTGATGACATGAAGACTGTCACCACTGCATTAATCTCCTCCAGGCTTGATTATTGCAACTCACTGTACCTGGGTGTTGGCGTGTCCTCATTGTCTCGCCTGCAGCTGTTGCAAAATGCTGCGGCGAGACTTCTAACTTGCACTGGCAAGGAAAGGAGAAAGCATTGCACGGATTCTAGCATCCCTGCATTGGCTACCTATTAAATACAGGATTGATTTTAAGATTTTAAGATCTTTTGTTTGTAAAGCCATTCATGGTCAGGCTCCCCAGTATAATTCAGATGTCCTCAGCCCCTACTCCAATTCCAGGCCTCATAGATCCTCGGATCAATTGTTTTTAACTGTTCCTAGATCAAGGTTAGTGGGTAAGGGCGATCTCGCCTTTTCTGTGGCAGCTCCAAAGCTTTTGGAAAAATCTGCCACTTCGTCTCAGATGTTCTTCCGCCATGATAGTTTTAAAACACATCTCAAGACATATTTGTATTCAATGGCCTTTGGTTTATCTTAGAGGCTTTAAGCATTTTAATAATTATTTAATTTTTATTCAATTACTTTAAGTTTTTTTCTTACATGTTGTACTGTATTTTCTTGCTATTATTGCTATTTTATTGTTATTTGTGTTACATTATGACTCCTTTTGCTTCAATTTGTACAGCACAAATAAAGGTCCCATGACATGGTGCTCTTTGGGGGCCAAATGGGTGGGCCAAAACTCTCTGGGCTGGCAAAGCAGAGAAAGGGGAGGTTACCAGGAGCAAGATTCCAGTTCGGCCCATGTGAGATTCCATCGTTTTCATGTTAAAAAAAAACTCAAAACACTAGCAAACAATCATTTGTTTCCTCCATCCCAGATTGACACTGCCTTCCAACTATGGCATAAGAATGGTTTGGTATTTTTTGGGCACCTCTTTGTCAAGGGCTCATTTGCTTCACTTGACTACAGAAAGACCACAACTTCCCCAACAATCAGTTTTTCAGATACTTACAGGTACGCAGCGTTGTTAAGAAACACTTCCCATTTTCCTCTTTATCACCAAAAGTGCAATTGATACCATACTGGTCCTGGACCCTAAAATGAAAAGAAGGGTGTCTAAAATCTACAAAACAGCACTGGTCATCGTCCCCACCAAGTGGGATAATGCCAGGCTGGCATGGGAAGAGGACTTGGGCGTTACATTGTCCGACAAGATATGGCAATGTAGTTTAAAACGCATACACACCACCTCTTTATACATAAGACATGGCCTTATTCAGTTTAAAATTGTGCATCGATTGCATTATTCACCTTTGAAGCGGTCTCCTTCATTTGTGACAGATCAGTGGATCCTGATCCAACCGTTGCTGTTTTCGGGGTATTCCCATCAGAAGAACAATTTACGGTCCTCCAGGCAAACGCTGTAGCATTTATTACACTTCTAGCCCGAAGACAAATTCTTTTACACTGGAAGTCTGTAAATCCTCCCTCGTTTAGACACTGGGTCAAAGAGGTACTCATTGCTATGTCATTAGATAAGTTGAGCTATAATCGGAATAATTTACGGGATAGATATGCTAAAACCTGGGCCCCCTTCATAGAATTTGAAAATACATTGAAAATGTATCACTCACATGATGTAATTCTCCTTTGCACATCGATTGTGTAAGGTGTATGATGTATGATGCTGCATAATGTTCCCAGTCTGAGCAGTGTGAAGTGAGATTCAGGAACTGTGTGCAGCTATACTTTGTGTACCCACCTCTTGTTCTCTTTTATTTATTAAATTCTTTGTTTGATTTTTTTTTTCTTCCTCTTTTTTTTTTTTTTTTAGCTTTGGTGGTTGGGTTGGAACGGGCTGGTAATATGTTGTATCTTTGTCGTTTCTTCTATGTAAATTGAAAATCTATTAATAAAGTTCACAAAAAAACCCTCATGAAGTGAAATTTTCATGCCATGGGATCTTAAAATGTGCTATATAGATAAAAAAATGCGTGTCTGAAAATACCCTCAGGCCCCAGAGGCGTTATTATATTATAGGAAAGACCCGCCCTTCAATAGCATTCACAGACTACTTTTGGCGAGACGTCCATGCTTACGCAAGGTAACGGTTGGGGCGGCTGTGGCTCAGTGGTAGCTTGGTAGCCTTCCAATCGTAGGTAGGTGGTTCAATCACTGGCCCTGCAGTCCCATGTCAAAGTGTCATTGGGCAAGACACTGAACCTCAAGTTTCCCCCGATGCTGTGCATCGGAGTATAAATATGTGTGAGTGTACTGTATGTTAAAGTGCTTTGAGTAGTCGCTGAGACTTGAAAAGCCAATAACAGTCCAATAGCATTTCAATTTTAATTTTCAATTTTATTTATAGTATCAATTCATAACAAGAGTTATCTCGAGACACTTTACAGATATAGCAGGTCTAGACCACACTCCAGAATTTACAAGGACCCAACAGTTCTAGTAGTTTCCTCCAGAGCAAGCAACAGTGCGACAGTGGCAAGGAAAAACTTCCTTTTAGGCAGAAACCTCGGACAGACCCAGGCTCTTGGTAGGCGGTGTCTGACGACCGGTTGGGTCGGTTGTTAGAATGAAGAGTGGCAATAACAGTCACACACAGAAAAAAAAAAAAATAGTAGTTTGTAGTAGTTCTTTGTAGTAGTTCATGGCATAGCAGGGCACTGTGCGGCATTACAAGGCACAGCAGGACGTAGCAGGGCACAGCAGGGCGTAGCAGGATGAACATGGCATCGCAGGACGTGTATCGGGACCACGGCGACAGCTGCTACCATGATTTTGGAGCCTCCCTGATGCAAGGAAACATGCTGGGCGAAAAAGAACATAAGGACTCCGGGGAATGACTCCCCAGAGCTAGGTTAGTAACAAGCATTTCTGGGACATGGATGCACACAAATGGAAAGATAGAAAGATAGAGGAGAGAGGAGCCCAGTGTGTCAAAGGAAGTCCCCCAGCTGTCTAAAACTATTACAGCATAACTAAGAGAGACAGGGTAAAGAGAGGAGGCTAGAACTCTCCCCAACCGGATCCCATCCCTCTGTCTTGAGGAGATGGGAAGAGAGAGAGAGAGAGAGATCCATCCCTCTGTCTAGAGGAGGTGGGAAGAGAGAGAGAGAGAGAGAGAGAGAGAGAGACATAATCATCCCTCTGTCTAGAGGAGGTGGATATGAGAGAGAGAGAGAGAGAGAGAGAGAGAATAAAATTTTATTTATATAGTGCTTAATCACAACAGTTATCTCTTTGTCTATAGCGGCGTAACTAATGGATGGTTCAGGACTCTCCTGAGCTAGCCCTAACTATAAGCTTTATCAAAGAGGAAAGTCTTAAGCCTACTCTTAAATCTGCCTCCTGAACCCAAACTGGAACCTGGTTCCACAGGAGAGGAGCCTGATAGCTGAATGCTCTGGCTCCCGATCTACTTTTGGAGACTCTAGGAACCACAAGTAACCCTGCATTCTGGGAGCGCAGTGCTCTTGTAGGGTTATAAGGTACTATGAGCTCTTTAAGATAAGATGGTGGGTCCGTGTACTTGGCGGCCAACGGAGTTTCGTTTTGAAATGACAAAAACAAAAACGAAAAACAGCCAGTTTCCCAATTACCATTAGTAAACAGGGAAACAAAAAACGGAAAACAACCCGTTTTTGGTTTTTGGTTTTGACATTAAAAAACGGAAAACGAAAAACAATTTCGTTATCCGATTGTATTTGATGCGTTAATAGATGGAAATTGGAAACTAAAATACGGGTGTGTACGTCTTAATTCTCAATTTTACTATGTTTTTTTTCGTGACCCGGAAGTCACTCCTGTCCCCGGACGGGGCGGAGCGAACAACAGTTGCACGCGATAGCGAGACCGATGGAGCAATACTAATGTAAGTTGAACGTGAGTCTTTTTGCTATACTTATAACCATAGACATAAATATCTTAATCTTTATATGTCTATGCTTATAACATATAAGCCCCCTGTATATGTATATTTGGTTAATTTTACAGTCGGTAATGATTTTTGTACGACGAATTATTGGTACCGTATGACGTGCTTGCAAGCTAACCTTAGCTTGCTAACAGCGGCAGATTAACCAGATTGGCAAACAAGTTATAAGATAACGTTACATGTGTTGTAGCTAGTATATTGTTGTTTGTGTTAAACTATCTTCCCACTGTAGAAGATTTTAGTGTTAAGTGTGTGATCTTAACAAGTTGTACATATTCAGATTGATCAGCTGATTGCCGGTAACGTTAAGAGTAGCGTAATGTTAAAACGTATCCGCTGTTACTACCTCCACCTGATGATATCCTGTATATACTGTCTCCACTTAATACTGTGTAACCCGTCTCTTCAGGGACAAACGAGGAATAGAGGTCCGTCATTTAGGGGCAACGATGGCCATCAGAACGTAGACGGATCCCTGGAGAGTCTGAAGTCCCCCTCATGTCCCTATCCCCATCAAACTAGCTACGGCCTTGGGGGGAGCCTGCAGAACTACAAGCACATTTTTTAAATAAAATTATATTAAAAGTATTTAACTTTGTTATCTCTTGTATTACACGTTGCATGACTGTTGCAAGCATATAATGTTATATTATTATTCTATCTAATAATGTTAGAGCATGCAGAATAGAGGAATGGGCTCTATTACATGTCAGGGCTGTTACCTCTGCTTTCACTGCTGTATTGTCATGTATGAGACCATTTAGAACAAAAATACAACTTAGAATAAAATATGTTATGATGTTCTGTCTATTAGGTAAGTTGTAAGGGTGATGCTTCACAACAACAGTCCTATCTCTGGGCCACAAGGATGTCCTCATGAAACCGATGAGTTTATATTTGTGGAAGTGTTGGCCAGAGTGGCTACGATGGTGGTAGGTAGGCAGACTCAGACATTGTACGTTTCCAAAGATAATTATTTATTTCCAATGGTCTGCAGTACCTGGATAATTAAATACTCAAAATTTACAAACAATTACACATTCCTCTAGTAGCAGCCCAGCCTCACCTCCTTCCCCCCGGGAGGACAAATCCTACTCTTTATATAGGGTTGTCAATTCACACCCTACTGCTTCAGTCCACCCCATCCTACAGCAGGTTGATCAAATCCATAACATTAATACCCAACAATCTCTTAACCTATGGAACTTTGTTACCAGTTCCCTCCTATCCTACTGACTTCAAACAGATCACGGTTATTCATACCTTGTCTTATATAATAACCAAAAACAACCAAAATAAACATTCCTGTACACAAGAAACCCTCTACTTGGTTTGGCCCGGTGATGTCATCCCTGTAGCCCTTTTCCTATAAAACAGGAAATGCTTAGGCCGGCCCCTCCCCAAACAATTGTCCTGCATGGTGGAACTAAACAAAGGAACAAATTGTAAGTATTAACACAGGGAAACCTTTAAACCATAATTAAACTTACAACCTAATAAAATGGAACTGAAACTAACATGACTGTGTGTTTACTTTACTAATGATATGTACCTGACAAGTGGTGAGCAAACCCACTTCGTCACACACCCTCCCCCTTAAAACGTTACTCCTCAGAGTCACGGGATAGGAAGTCAGCAATGACATTCTTCTTTCCTGGTCTGTACCGGACCTGAAAACGATACGGCTGAAGTGACAAGTACCATCTAGTAATTCTAGCATTAGTGTCCTTCATTTTGTGGATCCATTGCAAAGCACTATGATCCGTCTCAAGAACAAACTCTTTGCCAATGAGATAATATTTCAAGGTGTCTAAAGCCCATTTAATAGCTAGAGCTTCCTTTTCAACAGTTGAGTACCTCTTTTCCCTTGGGAAGAGTTTTCGGCTGATATACTGGACCGGCAACTGGTTTCCATTTTCACCTTGCAGTAACACAGCTCCGAGACCTACTCCAGAAGCATCTGTCTGCACAGTAAAGGGAAGAGTGAAATCTGGGCATTGCAAAACAGGTTCTTGACATAGACAGTTTTTTAAGTCTTTGAAAGCATTCTCACTTTCGGAAGTCCATTTAACCTTTACAGGGCTGGCTTTGCTAGTCATGTCAGTTAGTACAGCAGATCTTGATGAAAAGTTAGGGATAAGTCTGCGATACCAGCCAACTAACCCCAAGAATGACCTTAGCCTCTTCTTGGTGTTGGGCAGCGGTGAAGCGGCAATCGCCTCTACCTTTCCAACCTGAGGACGAATACCTCCTCCTCCAATCACATAGCCAAGGTACTGCACTTCCGACTTGGCAATGTGACACTTCTTTGCATTGATGACTAGACCAGCACTCTGGATACGTTGAAAGACATTGGCCAGATGTTGCAGATGCTCCTCCCAGGTTCTGCTGAAAATGACAATGTCATCAATGTAGGCTGCTGCATAGTCCTCCACTCCTCTCAAAACTTCATCCACCAGCCGCTGAAACGTTGCAGGTGCTCCATGCAACCCAAACGGCATCACTCTAAATCTGAAAAGGCCACTTGGAACTCTGAAAGTTGTCAAATCCTTTGAAGATTCTGTGAGGGGCACTTGCCAGTACCCTTTGCAGAGGTCCAGAGTTGTTAGAAAGTTAGCCTTCCCCAAGCGCTCAATCAGTTCATCAACCCTTGGCATTGGATAAGGATCAAATGCAGACACAGCATTCAACTTCGAAAAGTTGACACAGAATCTCAGTTTAGAATCATCTTTCTTTGGCACCAACACCACAGGGCTACACCACTCACTGCGAGATGGCTCAATAATCCCTGTAGCCAGCATCTCCTCCACTTCTTGCTTCAGTTCAGGAACAAGTCTGGCTGGAATGCGGCAGGTGGTGTCCCTGATAGGCGGCTGTTCTGGTGAATACAGATGGATATGATGTTTAATGAGTTGGGTACAACCTGGCTTCAGACTGAAGAGCTCCTTTGTCATGTGGACTTTCAGCTCCTGGGATTCAACTGCTGTAAGATGGCTTAGGTCAGGAAAAACTGGAGCCCCAGTTGACGAGGGAAAATACTGCTCTTGAAGCTCTTCCTCATCAATCACTGTGCGTGCCCACAGGGTTGTAGACTGTTCTCGTTGATCTACCCACTCCTTCAACAGATTAACATGGAAGACCTGATGCTTTTTCCGGCGGTCTGGCAACAAGAGTTCGTATGTAACTGGGCCCATTTTTTTGTTAATCTTATATGGCCCCTGCCACTTGGCAAGGAGACCACTAGCAGATGTTGGCAGCAGTAGCAGAACTTGCTGACCCTCCTGGAAAACTCTCCTCCTAGAAGCTTTGTCATAACTCTGCTTCTGTTGCTGTTGTGCTTCGGCCAGATTATTATTGGCAAGCTCTTGGAACTGGTCCAGTTTGTCTCTCATCTTCAACACATATGAGAGCTCGCTGCATTGCTGTTGTGGCATGGGACCCTCCCAGGCCTCCTTTAAGACATCCATTGGACCCCTTACTGAGTGTCCATACAGCAGCTGAAAAGGTGAAAACCCAGTTGAGGCTTGTGGGACTTCTCTGTATGCAAACAACAAGAATGGGAGCCACTGGTCCCAGTCTGATCCCGAGTCATTCACAAACTTCCTCAACATGGATTTGAGGGTTTTGTTAAAGCGCTCAACAAGGCCATCTGTTTGTGGATGGTAGGGACTGGTCTTCACACCTTGAATTCCCAACATATTGT
Organism: Percina caprodes; assembly: GCA_013375575.1. Classification (NCBI taxonomy): domain Eukaryota; kingdom Metazoa; phylum Chordata; class Actinopteri; order Perciformes; family Percidae; genus Percina; species Percina caprodes. Next base: position 15,558 of record JABXJD010002767.1, on the reverse strand, counting down.
ACACCTCTTTTAGTAGACTTGAAGTGAAGTTGGTGCCTTGGTCTGTGATGATCTCCTTTGGGATGCCGACTCTGGAAAACATCTGAATGAGACAGTTGACAATCTGGCGGGTCTTGATCTTCTTCAACGGAAAGGCCTCAGGATATCTTGTGGCGTAGTCGCAGATCACTAGGATGTACTTGTGGCCTGCACTACTCCTTTCTAGTGGGCCTACAATGTCCATGGCAATGCGGGAAAAGGGTGTATCAATAATGGGCATGCTAATGAGAGGAGCCCTCTCTCTTTTCCTGCCTGGCGCAGTTAACTGACATTGTGGACAAGACTGACAATATTTTACTGTGTCAGCATACTGCTGGGGCCAATAGAAACGAGGAACCATCCTTGCAAATGTTTTTTCTGCCCTAAATGTCCTGCCCATGGGATCGAATGGCTCAGGTTAAGGATTGTGGGTCTGAAACTCTGAGGAACAACTAGCTGATCCCCACTCTGGCTACGGCGATACAGCATGTCTCCCTTGACCACAAATACCTCTTTCCCTCTACCTCCTACTTGGGTTGTCTCCGGCACGCATTTAGCAAACAAAGTTGCTAATGTGGGGTCCTCATTCTGTAGCTTAGCAATGTCACTAGCGATAGCAAAAAGGTCAGACTCTAAAGGTTCAGACACATGCTCTGCTATTTTTGTCCCACTTACTCTATCCTGTCTCCTCTGTCTCCTGCTTTTCTTTTCCTTAGTCTGTCTGGAGTGCTCAAAACCAGTCACCTCCTGATTTGCAAAAGGCAACTCCTCCCACCCCACTGAACTATCCTGCTCCTGCCTGCTTGTAGACCTTGTGACAGCTAGAAAACTAGCACTGGCACAGCTTGCCCTAGTCTCACTTGACTGCTTGGTTATTAATTCAGCAAGGATTGGGAGATCACTGCCTAATACAACCTGATAGGGCAGCTGTTGAAATACTCCTACTAACAGCAAGTAGTTTTGCCCTTCAACCTGGATATCTACTTCAGCAATGGGGTACTCTACCCTATCACCATGAATACAATAAACATCTACGGTCCCTCCACAAAAAATAGCCTCTCTAGGGAGACTATCCTGTCTAACTAGGGTGCGATTGCTTCCTGAGTCCAAAAGAGCTACACAGGGTCTATCTCCAACTAACACACCCATTGTAAGCTCTTCGCCTTGCCCCTCTGAGACCTCCTCCCTGTCCAGCTCACTAACTGATGACTGGAGAGCAAAACCCATGTAGTTTTTACTAACCGGGACCCTAGGGCACTCTCCTTTAAAATGACCTATCTGACCACATGTATAACATGCCAAGAGGGCTCGGTTTCTAGGTTCAGGTTTAGCTGAATTAGAGGGGACAAAATTTTGTCTTGTGTTCCTAGCTCTAAACTCATTCCCACTAACATGCATACCAGCTGATGAGGGTGGACGGGGCTTGGCTGGAAGGTATTCGTGGGATGGACGGCGGGCAGCCAGAAAAGCTTCAGCCAATTCTGCAGCTTCTTTGGAGGTTTTGGGTTCCGCTCTCTAATCCAGGTACAAAGCTCCGGATTTAGGACTTTAAGAAATTGCTCCATGATGATAGTATCACCAACTTGTTCCTTTGTCTTGGCATTGGGAGCCATCCATCTGCCATATAAATCCTTGAGGCGTACCTGAAGCTCTCTAGGTGTCTCCCCTTCTCCTGGCACACTGGAACGGAACCTCACTCGATATGTCTCTGCACTGATTTCAAACTTCTGCAAAACAGCACCCTTTATCTTTGCATAGTCCATGGTGTCATCACTATCCATAGCTACATAAGCAGAACGGGCTTTACCAGTTAACAGTGGCGCTAGATGAAGTGCCCATTCCACTTGAGGCCACTGGCAAGCATGAGCAATTCTCTCAAAGGTGATTAAATAATGTTCAATGTCCTCACCTTCATTGTAGGGCTGCATTTTAGGGCTCTTCCATCCAGGAGACCTCACCAAACTGGAATGCTGTTCTCCCAGAACCGCCTGCAATGGATTAGCCTCATGGCTGACTTGGCTTGTTAAGATGCGAGGGGCTCTACTGTAGGCTCAACAGAGTGGCCAGATGTAGCTGCGGCACCTTCCATCAGCTGCTGATGATCCTGGCGGTCCTGTTGTACCTCATGTTGGAGCTGAGAAAACTGATGCTGGATTCGTTTCCACCTTTCCTCCTGTCGCTTATGCTCCTGCTCCATCCTGACATCGCGGTCAGCCTGCTGTTGCATCAGGCCTCGCATAAGGTTCGACAATTCAGCCATGTACTCTTGTTCCGAGGATTGACCTCTTTCATCCTCCTGTTGGTCCGCGACATCTTGTACTCCTTGTAATTTCTTCTGTCTGCTTGACATTTTTTCCTATTGTCTTCACTGCCTCCTACTGGCCTGGATCCCACCGCTGCCACCAAATGTGGAAGTGTTGGCCAGAGTGGCTACGATGGTGGTAGGTAGGCAGACTCAGACATTGTACGTTTCCAAAGATAATTATTTATTTCCAATGGTCTGCAGTACCTGGATAATTAAATACTCAAAATTTACAAACAATTACACATTCCTCTAGTAGCAGCCCAGCCTCACCTCCTTCCCCCCGGGAGGACAAATCCTACTCTTTATATAGGGTTGTCAATTCACACCCTACTGCTTCAGTCCACCCCATCCTACAGCAGGTTGATCAAATCCATAACATTAATACCCAACAATCTCTTAACCTATGGAACTTTGTTACCAGTTCCCTCCTATCCTACTGACTTCAAACAGATCACGGTTATTCATACCTTGTCTTATATAATAACCAAAAACAACCAAAATAAACATTCCTGTACACAAGAAACCCCTCTACTTGGTTTGGCCCGGTGATGTCATCCCTGTAGCCCTTTTCCTATAAAACAGGAAATGCTTAGGCCGGCCCCTCCCCAAACAATTGTCCTGCATGGTGGAACTAAACAAAGGAACAAATTGTAAGTATTAACACAGGGAAACCTTTAAACCATAATTAAACTTACAACCTAATAAAATGGAACTGAAACTAACATGACTGTGTGTTTACTTTACTAATGATATGTACCTGACAAGTGGTGAGCAAACCCACTTCGTCACAATATTAAAATAGTAATATATTAACATTACTTATTTTTAGAGCAGAAACATGTGTATGGTCAGTGTATGTTTTGGTCATTCGATTTTCATTTCATGAACAGGTATTAAAAAACAAAAAACGAGTGGTTATTTGATTTTCGTTTTAAAAAACAAAATTGAAAATTGAAATACAAAGCATTTTTCCTTTTCATGGCCAAAAACGGATGAGCGAAATTTTAAAAAATGATTTGATTTTCATTTTCTATTTCATACAACAAAACATATAATCACTAGAAAACAGAAACGAAAAAATGCCTGTTTTTTCATATTCTCAGACCGGATGTTTTCATACGGCAAGAACATTCGCGCGAAAACAGTATGTGTAACGTTACCAGCGTTGCCTTTAGCCCACGCTAAAATGGCTTTGGATCCATATTCTGATGTGATTTTAGACATGGCGAAACAAGGCCTGTCATCTGCAGAAATCTCTGCACGCATACAACAGGAAAGTGGGGGCGCAAGAGGATTTTCTGCAAGAAATGTGAGGAGATTTTGCGCTGAAAATGGCTCAAGCTTGATGGGACTTCCAGACGCACATTTGGAGTTGGAGGTGGCACAAGCCATAACAGAGGTATGAACCTGCTATATTTTCCTGTGTGTGTGTGTGTGTGTGTGTGCGTGTGCGTGTGTGTATGTGTGTGAGAAACAGATGGAGAGAGTGATTGAAAAAAAGAGTAGGCCTACTTGCATACACATAAACAGCACTCATAAATCCCATCACAAGAACACCCACATGCATACTGCATTGTCTAATTTCATGATAAACATATCAGCTAATATGATTGTGGAATATGAAAACCATTTTAATTTATTTTCTAGACGGGACCCACATATGGAAGAAGGATGTTAAAGGGGTATCTCGCCATGAAAGGAGTGAATGCTGCTGAGACACGAATTGGATCAGTGCTCAGAACTATACATCAGCCTTACCATGAAGCAAGACGTCAGGTATGTTACAGTCTCAGACTTAACATTTTATATCATTAAACTTGTGGAATTTACGTGTGTTATTTTAGTGTTTGTTTAATTGTTATTTAGTTTGTATAAGATCAAGTATACATATACAGTAAATAATGTGATTGTCTTCTTCTCTTTTAGGGTGCCCGCAATCTCAACCCCACACCATATCAAGCTGACTACATGGGTCACAAGGTTCATTTGGACCAAAATGAAAAACTTGCTATGTTTGGGGTCACTGCCATTGATGGCTTCAGCAAAAAGGTTGTTGGTCATTCTACAATGCCTATAAAAAACAACCTTGCCATTTATGAAGATGTTTTCAGGTAATAACCAATGTTCTTGGAAATGTGGTTCCATATGACATAAGTGCAGTCTCTTTTTGGTTTTAAAGGCTGCTTTACAGTAAGAGCATGGTTCAATCACATACATTTTTCACTAGTCATTTACCTTAAATCCACCTATCAAATTAAATTATGCCTTTCAGAAATTGTAGAGAAAAGAGAGGCTGCAAATAATGTAACAAAATAACAAATATTGCTCCCAAATAAATTAGACTATCCCTTAAATAGTTGTAAAATATTGCATACACACAGCTAGTGCATTTGGTCTATGTCTAAATGATCATTGCTGGACATCTACATTGTTATGGACCGTATTATAGTGTGAATAAGTGATTTGGATTATGAAGCTTAAAAGGTTTTGCACAAATTAAAACCCACTCTTCCATCCAAAAGGCCTGCTGTACTTACCTATGGGATGTGGGACCAGGTGCGAGTAGATCATGGAAAGGAGTTTTATTTGACCCTCTTCATGCAGGAGCTGCTGTCATCTCATCGCCACAACCAGGAGAGAAGACCTTATTTACAGACTTCATCCACAAGGGTAAAGTTCAATGGTTTGTGTGGTTGCTTCAGCAACACACTACTTGTACTGTATGCAATTTTAAATTTTAGGGTAAACATAGCTTTAACTTTGGCTAAGAGCAGCTTTCTTTTTTAAATGTGGTTGCAGCGCAACACTAAACTACTGCAGAAAGAATAACATTGGAGTTTATCCAAACTTTATATTGTAGTTACTTGATGAGCCTTGTTTTTTGTGTGAGTCCATTTGGGAAAAGGTTCCTTTAAGCAGAACTCCTGGTAAAACTAAATTGACTAGATCAACGGTCAATTTGCATGCCCAGTTAGGTGGACAGTATGTATATGTAAGTATAATGATAGCTGAGTTGGTAAATATAAAGATTTTAATCTGCATAATAACCATATTTTATGCAATGGGACTTAACATACTAACATATTTCTCTTTAACCCACCAGAACAAATTGACTAATGACGAATCGTTGTGGCAATTTTAGAACCATGTAGTTGAACGAGTCTGGCCTGAGGTGAACAATCGTGTCAATTATCCACTGAAGACAGCCCTTCTGCAGTTGGTGGATCAAGAGGAACTAGACATGGAAGACAACCTTGTGAGATACTGTGTGTCCAGCTTGACTGGCCAGTTGTGCCAGATTGGTCTTACAAGAATGGTTGAGTCATGGAATGCTCACAGAATTCCAGGTAATATAAACCAGTGTTGCAAAGATTCAAATAATAACAAGACATTCACAAGTTTTAAGACTAACAGTATGTTCTTTTATTTTACAGGTAAAGGTATACCAAATAATTGGGCTGCCAGTGGGTGTCCAAAACAAATACTACAGGAGCTGTTGCCTCATTCAGTTGAAGCAGCAGACCTTTACAGAGAACAGCTGGGATCTTCACTGACAACCCATTCTACTTTTGGAGTTGATCCATTTTTAACTGAACAGGACAAACTTGCAGTCGAGAATCAGTTTGCAGAAAAATATTCAGACATTTCAAACTTGTTCTCTAGAGCGGTTAACAATGACTTTGCTCCATACAAAGAGGCATTGCTCTATCTCATAACAATAACTCAGCGCAATGTGTGAAAACCATTTGCTGTATTTGAACTACATAATGTGAATTACTGACAAGAGCAATGACTTGGTAGCAATGGGTGCTTGGTAACAACTGTTTAAATCAGTAAAACAGTGATGTCTAAAAGAACAGTAGTCACATTTCCAACAAAAACTACTTTATATCACTTGTGCAAGAACTCTGACCGACATATTTTAATTGATAAAACAAACGTAAACACAACATGCCTATTTGTGAGTATAAAGTGCCAAATTTTACTCCTCTTCAAAAGGGATCTTAGAACAGAAAATGCCTCCGACAGACCATTAACCTGAAGTATGGGGTTGCCTGCTGTGTTCTCTCTGCATTTTGCACAGTGCACAGAGGTCTCCTGCCACTGTTCCACACATGTTTTGCAACCAATAAGGCTTCGACAACACAGTGTGAAGACTGGCTCCTCGATGAACTCTAAAAAACAAAATATTTGTCTTTCTCATTTATTCCGTCTGTCCTCAAAGTTTTGTTGATGTATTGGATGATAGTGTTTTATTTTTACTGAACAAGTGTACAACTTTAGTGCTTAAAAAATGTCTTTGTTTTTGTATCATTACACCATGAGCTGTTACAAAAGGTTTGCATCGGTAGATGCAGTTAATTGTTGTAGATGAGACAGCTAATCTTGGGTAGAGAATGTAAAAAATTATTTTTATTTGGAAATCTCAAATTCTGTCACACAAAATAAAATGGATCCAGAATTATCTTTCATGTGGGACAATATCTATTGCATACTTACTCATACAAACAACACAGCAGAATCCTTGCTTGATGGTCTGTAGCTGTGTATGATTCAGGATGACTCTCTGAGTGGCAGCCAGGTTGGTAAGCTCTCTGATTGCTGCAGTGATATCTGGTAGGCTCTGGGATGCCAGTACAAGCTCTTCTAATTTCTCAGTGACCTCGCCAATGCCTGCAGCTTCGTCATCTTTTCGGCTGTTACAAGGGAAAAAAACGTTAATAAATATGTACTGGTTGTGTTATTGCAGCTTTGGTATCTGTGGTGGGTGGAAGCCTAACCTTTTGTTTGAAGAAGTTAGAAAAGGGAAAGAAACAACTTAATAACAAAAGCAAGGGTTTTATTTATGAATGTAGCTTGGCATAGTCAGGGCAGCTACTAATGTAATTCATCTGTTCTAATACACAACAAAACAGCAGGGGGATGGGGATGAGCTCAAATTCTATCTCAGATTATTGGACTAAATAAAATAAGTTGACATGCTCTCAGACACCCTGAGAGCCAAATAAATCTCTGGCCCAAACATTATAGAAGTCACTGTACAGAAGTGGTAATGGCTTAAGGTAGGCCAACGGGTTGATTTAAAAAAAAAAGTACAATAGTAACAAAAGGTAAATGTAAGTGTACATTAACATTTAAAAACACAATTATTTTGTCACTTATTGGGAGTAGTAGACTAGATGGAACCGGTTACCTCCAGGATCTGTGGTAAACTAGGCAAGCGGTGGGGTTATGTTATGTTATGACACGCACAGAGATGAGAAGTGTATGTATGGACTTATCTAACTCTGGGGGATACGGTGAATAAGAAAGTTCCAAGAAGTCACTGTGTTTCTTTAAGATTACCTCAGTCGCCTCCTTTTTTTACCCTGCAATTCCTGGAATTCCCGTTCTTGTACAGCAAGAATCTTTCGTGCATTCTGTTTCCAGTAGTGTGAACCTTTTGGAGTAGGTGTGGAAACCAGGAAAACACACATTACAACTTATGTGGATGGTTCAGTCATGACTAATTATGTATCATTTAATCTTCGAGGAAACTAAATGTCACCCACCGGTTGTTCCTTCAGACTCCAAAATAGCATTACCCTGTGCATCAGTCAGTATCATAGGGTCATAGCTACCAATGGCATCTTGTACTTTTCCTATGATCCCCTGAAGATTAGCCTCACATTCCAAAAACCTGACCACCACCATTCTGCTGGGAATCAACCTCCCACCAACGACCTCAGCCAGGTACAGTGATCTGGAAGAATATTAAAATAACTGATATGACACACACTCGTCATTTATAAACCTGGCAATGGTTAATGGTCATGTATTTTGTTATCAACAACCATATTGCCACTTGACAGAGTCAGGGGGAAAATTAATATACATAATGTAAATTAAATGCAAAAGTACTAATAAATGTTATTACACAGCAGCTACAAAGGAGACAAAGAATGGCAACTGTGGTTGATATGAGCATATCAAATGTTAACTAACTTTGGGTGTTTTTAATTAAATAACATTTACATTTTTATTTATTTATTATCCTGTCACTTAATTAGAACATTTTAAAATATTAAATCATATCACTGTTATTTAACAACCAATTTAGGACAACATTACCTTTGAAATGTTTTAGTGACTGCTCTGGGGGAGGCTGAGGCAGTTGAACTCGCAGTAGTTGAAGGTGTTCGCATGAATGCGAAACGTTGGCCCGTGCTAACGTTAGTTGAAGCTGATGAGGCGTCCTCGTCCTCACCGTGAACCTCATAATGACCTCTTGCAGTAAGGTCAAATGAGCTGAACACGCCAGATGCTCCCGGAAACAATGCCACATTTGCATCGTTAGTTAGGTACAGACTACGAGTTGAGACCTGTTAAGAAAGTGTACATTACACAACCACTCACTTCAGTGAATGCTGAGAGTAAAACGTCTCCAAATTCTAAATGTCTAAATTACGTTTAAATTAGGCTAACGATTAACGATGGAAACAGCTTGTCTAGGGTCATAGGTCAACAGGCTAACCCTCAGAGACTGATGCCCTAGCCTAGAGAACATACATATTTTTTACCTGAAATATGCGACTAAGTTTTTCTCCAGTCATGTCTTCTTCCCTGAGACACACTCGTTTATTGTTCCTGAAAACTATGTACTGGTCCATGTCTATCTAAAGTTGCAAGTAACAAGTTTTAATTTGAACAGAAATATGTGTCACGCTAGCTAGAAGAGCGTTACACATGAAGCAGCCTCTTTTCACTACACGGTGGCATCAGTCTCATTGGCCCTTTTGCGACAACATCCGGTCTGAGAATATGAAAAAACAGGCATTTTTTCGTTTCTGTTTTCTAGTGATTATATGTTTGGTTGTATGAAATAGAAAATGAAAATCAAGTCATTTATTTTTAATTTCGCTCATCCGTTTTTGGCCATGAAAAGGAAAAATGCTTTGTATTTCAATTTTCAATTTTTGTTTTTTAATACCTGTTCATGAAATGAAAATCGAATGACCAAAACATACACGGACCGTGTATATACATAAAATAGTGGTCTGCAAAGAATAGGTATAATTAATGGATTGAAAAGAGTGCAGTAACCAGAACGAATATTAAGATACTGTTGTGTGTACTGTTTTCAGCTAATGGGGGGGCGGGGGAGGCATGACGGCGGCGTCGCAATCGTCATCCTGGCGTGACACGGAGCAAATAAAAACAATCACATTTATTTTTGAACCCAACATAGCTGCTATATCCCCACAAGACATTCCAGTCTTTCGGTTTTGGAAATATAAAACTAGCATATTCGTCTAAAAACATTACGCCAGTCTCATTGATGTCCAAATGATTCCTGATATGCAGCGTACAACCGACTTACGATCGCTTCCGGGTCACAAAAAAACCATTGTAAATTTAAGAAATTAAACGTATACACCCGTATTTTATTTTCCATCTATTAACGCATCAAATACAATCGGATAATGAGATTGTTTTTCGTTTTCCGTTTTTTAATGTCAAAACCAAAAACAAAAAACGGGTTGTTTTCCGTTTTTTGTTTCCCTGTTTACTAATGGTAATTGGGAAACTGTCTGTTTTTCATTTTTGTTTATTTCATTTCAAAACGAAAATCCGTTGGCCGCCAAGTACACGGACCATGGTGCCTGACCATGAAGCGCTTTGTAGGTGAGAAGAAGGATTATGGCTGCCGGCTTCGCTAACTTCACGTTTCTCAAAATGGAGCTGCCGATAATCAGAGTTGGTTTCTCAGCGGGTGTGTCGCTGAGCGGGGAAAATCTGTTAGGAACGTTAACATGCTGGTGGTGGTCCGTGACCTTTGATAGCTTACGACTATTTTTGCCACAAACACTCACCCAGCCACTATGTCCTGGCTGCTCAGGAGTTGCCGGGGGGCGGCTACCAGAGGCTAACTAAGGCTGGCCCACACCGACTACCAGGGGGGGGTTAGCTACAGTAACTAACGACTGATCTATCATGGTGCGGATCCGGACTTCTAACTCACTAAGCCTCGCCTCCATGTATATAAATAAACTACACTTGTTACACATACCATTGTCGCTAAAGGAGGAAGAAGAGTAACTAAACATCTCACACACCAAGCAAGAGAAAGTAGGAGAGGGAGAGAGAGACGACATGGCTAACTGCTAAGCTAAAATTGCGAGCAACAAAGCTAAAGTACGGCAGCGTTAGCTACCAAGCGTTCAAAAACTGTTATGAAAGTCGCTAAAAAATGAAAAGATCTGTGAGTGCTTAGGCAGAACTACTATAATAATAAGTGTTTAGCGGACAGTTAGCCGCTGTAATAGCAAATCTAACAAATTGAACTCGTATTTAGTGAGCAGCAACACGCTACCAACACCCAAGCACCGGAAACGGAAAATTAGTCAGGTACGCAACTGTGATGCGTCAAATGGATGGACATTCTGAGCAATATGCATGATAAATCACTAAACCACTAAAAAAATCATTAAAAACTATACAAACTTCTCTTCATAAATTCGCAACACACATTTTCTGACACTTTTTGGCATCTCCCTGTCATATTAAACAGATTCCTTGACAAGTATCATTATTGTAATAAGTTGATATATATTTTAGCCTGGATAAGAGAATATTGTAAAAAATGGAAATATGATGTTTACCATAACAGGTGTTTCAAAGTTTGAGCCAACATTTGTCAAAACTTCAGTCATTATTATATCTCCACACAGAAGGTATTAAACCTGGCACTGTGTAATTATGGGAGTGTCTCCCTAACCACAAGGCTAATCTGATGCCTGATGCATTAAACATGGCCAGCAGGTCTAGAAATTAATATAGCACAGCCACTGAAAAGTATGAGCTCTCATTTATGGAAATATTTTTGACTCTTTTCATGTCTGTGAGTGTGGATGTGTGTGTTAGCATGTCTGGACCACCAAAGGTTATATTTACCATTTGTCTGGGTTTCAGGAGAGGCAGAGGGCAACTGTGGACAACAGCGTGGACCACTGGAATTCTGATGATGTTTGTGTTGATCTGAAACACACACACACACACACACACACACACACACACAAACAAACAAAAGAGGTGTTTATTGGGGATTTAATCAAATGTCAAGGCTGCTGTGTCACGCTATGAATACAGTGTAAGAGGCTTGGAAAGAATGGGAATTATTGGGAATGAATGGGAGATGAAGGTCGATCAATAGTAATGAATGTGTGTTGGATGGGAATTAATAGAGATGCATGAGGACGTGTCCCTATTATAATGTCACTAACAGTTAGCTGCATACAAAAGAACTAGAAGAGGACATTATCATCATCAGTTGTTAAAGGGGTATTACGTCCTCTACGACTGTTAAAGACCTATATTAGCAACCAGTGGGAACTGCAACAATATTGTTTCCATTAGCTGTTTACAGAAAGACAGTGCCAAACTACAGACAGAACAGGTTAGCAACTACATGGTAATCAAAGTCAAACATTTAAAAGCTAAGACCCACATTTCTCTCAATAGTTGTTGGACACAAACAAGATAAAAAGTCAAAATAGGGTGCGGCTTGGGACGCATATTTCTGTCCCAAGGGTATTCTTTTTGTTCATGACTGACCTGAGCCCGACGTCGGTAAAGTAAACCGAAGCACCGAGTTTGTGTTACAAAAATATGTAATGCCTGTGTTGCGTTCATGGGTTGCCAGGTTGGCTGAATGTGAAGATCATTCGTAAGTACTTTTCGAACATGGCCCGACCATTGACTGTATATTATTGATGGACAGAGCATCCGGTTCGGCAAAGTGCTGCAACTGCGGAAGTAACTTAAAGCTGCATTCTATCTGAATTCCTGCAGAGGCGACACTCGTGGTTGCAAAAGGAGGTCGGTTTCAATAGAAGTCTATGGAGAAATGACCCACTTCTCACTTGATTTATTACCTCAGTAAACATCTTCATAATGAGTTTGTGGTCTTGATCGATAGTTTTAAGCATTCTGCAACACAGAATAATGATCATTTTTTAAATTACGGTCTTGTTGATTTTAAAATCGGCGATAAAGCAGGGGGTGTTTTAGGGCGTGGCTACGATGTGATTGACAGTTCTCGGCCTGTCAATCATGACAGAGCGTTAGCAAAGCTTGTCCATGGCACGTGAACTACATTTTGGGGGTTGACCACGTTTCATCGCTGTGACTGTGACACTTTGGTCGGATAAAATGTCTTGTTCAGCGTTCGGTTGCGGCGAGACACTCAAAGGAATCGGCAGTTCAGTTTTCCGGTAAGTAAAATTATATTTTGTTTTAATACAGTTTTCGTTAGCCAACGTTAGCATCTCATTTAATTTAGATTGCACCTTGCTAAGCAAGCTAGCGGGCTAACTAATAATGCTATGCAGACCTTATAAACGCATGTACACAACTATGTATAAACGTATTAAAATATATTTAATGTTAGAGTCGAATACAGTAGGTATGCATAACGATCTCGCCGGTGATCTGTTGATCTTTTATATGTGGTAATATTGCAAATTGATGTAATGGTAATGTTAGCTTAAAATTAAAGCCTGATGTAGCTAACGTTATAGTGTAAATTCATAAACCCTATTAGCACGGGATACGATCATTTTGGGTCAGCCTGGGATTTAAAAATAACCCCTCACATCTGAGTTTCGTGTGGCGCATTTGCACGACAAACGTAGACTTGCCTTTTTTTTTTTTAACGTTACCCGGAGGCGCGCGAAGGACGGCCAGGGCGAGGCCTGCGCACCGCACCCCACCCCAGTCGGGGTTGCGTATCTTTTTGGGCGAGAGGTTACCAGGCTCATACCCTATCACCCTCGCCGCGGCAGCACCCACACAGCATCACCATCACCACACGGACAAAGCTGCGGGGGGGAGAGCGGAGCGCGTTGACTTGGAGACGGAGGTCTGCGGGCGGGGTAGTGGACTATGTTTCAGCGGTAAAATGGCGCACATGAAACAATTAGACAGTATTGTAAAGTTACATTAGTGTATTACATTACATTAATCTATTAAATATACATTTTAATCATTTTCATTACAGATGCATACAGCAGATGTGGTGCCTTGTTAGTGTAAATTGATAGTATATACACCTGGTAGTATATACACCTTCTGGATGTGAGTTCTAAATGCACAACATTCATTTCTTTCCAAACAGACTTCCTGTTGATGATGCCAGGCTGAAGCAATGGTTGGTGAACATGAGGAGAGAGACCAGCAAATGGAACCCCAAAAGTCACGTCTGTGCAGTTCACACTTTGAGGAAGATCAGTTTTTCAGAGACAAGCAGGTATTATTAATTTAAATGCATTATTTAGTGTGTGTCTGAAATACAAAACATAACATGGAGTACCATAACTAACATTTATTCTCAATGTGTGGATAGCAACATTTAATGAAATGATCCAAAATGATGTCTGTGATAATGCTGTCAAACTTTTAATTTCTGGGGCGGCTAGCAAAAGCAAAGCTAACCCTAACAAAAACATATTTTGGAAGTTGATCTTAATGCCTTAATTCAAAATATTTAGGAAAATCCAACTTAAGGACACCAATTTTCTTTGTGAATGTATTGTAAATAAATATTATTCCTTAAAATACAGGGGCATAAGTATACACCCCCCTATGTTAAAATACTGGGGGCAAAAACATAGGGGGTGTATACTTTACCCTATATTTTAACAAATGTAAATATCACTGAAAATGTGTTGCGTACAATACACATTGTCTAAGATAAAATTTGATTTGATACAATTTGACATGTATGTTTATTTAATACTGCAAGGCCTCAACTGAAGCATACATTCATGTACAAGCTCATATATTAATATAATTCATTGTGACCTTAACTACTTTTTGTCTTTTACTGTAATTACAAAGGTATCCACACTGAAAACTGAATGACCAGAGCCACCAGAAGGAAGACCTGTTGTGTAGAACGGTGTGTTTGGTGCCATTTCATCTGGACGTGGAGAACAGACTGCGTTAACCACATCCAAAGTTCTCCAATGTGTTCTGATGATGCCAGAAAATCATTTTTGGTTCAGCTTCTATCATTTATTTTGTATATTTAATGTATTTAGGATTAAACTGTTAGAATTAAATATTGACATTGCTTTTTAGTTTTCATACTTTAAAAATGTCAGTGCAGTAAATATCAGGTACATTTGATTTAATCATTACAGTTATGGCAATTAAATAAGTTTAATTCTCCTTTGCAATTTGTGATCATACGTTTGTTATGAATTTACAATTGCCCTGCACAGATTAAACAGCACCTAGTGCATTTTCAATTACCTACTAAAAACGTTCAAAATACACACAAGAAAAGCAAGTATGGGAACATTTAAGAAGTTATATTTATGTGTTAAAGCCAAAATAGACACTTTTAATCAATTATAAATTCTATGAAATTACCAAAGTCTTCTTGTATGACTACAATGCTGGATGTTCCTATAGTTACTTCAGAAAAACAACAAATGTAGCTTTAGAAGGACCTTTATTTCACATTAAAATGGGCATCAACTTAAAAAAAAAATACATCAACCAAACACTGGCAATATTTTTAAGATTGTTTAAATTGACAAATTAAATAATGTAGTTCACCTTTTACAAGTGTAATTCCATGGGTTATGGTAAAGGCAAAGTTAACTGTCACAAGACATGTCTGCATAATAAAGATGTAGTTGAATCTCTAGTGCCAAACTGTTAATTACAGTAGAAATGGTTGACATTACAAACCACAATATAAAAATACAGCTTACCATTTAAAACTTATAGCACTTGTGCAGCACTGTTTAATCAAGTCCAAATGACTGGATCAAGAAATAAAAGCTGCCCTTACAAATAAAGTCAGCATAGTGTGACAGTCTGTTTTTGTATCCGTAATGCACAGTGGAAAAAGCACTAAAATGTCCAGGAGCAATTATTCATTATGAGTCCTTGTGTATGAGACATTTCATATGTCGCAGGTTCACATTCTGGTAAAAGTGTATTCTTGTTAACAGTTTCTTGGTTTACTTGGAGAATATGAAAGTGGGAAATGGCAACATGGCAAAGTGTAGAAATATAAATTGGTCCAGTAACAAACTATATCAGTATGTAATGCTCTTGGAACAACAGACTGATACTAACTATAATAACAAACAACAATGAACGCTAATGTTTTAAACTATTTACAATGTTTTACAATACGTCATGTCAATTAGTGTCAAAGACCATGGGGTGGTAAGACTGGG
>JABXJD010000785.1:157500-164659 GCA_013375575.1 Percina caprodes | reverse complement strand
GACACACACACACACAGACACACACACAAACAGAGAGAGACACACAGAGACACACAGACACACAGACACACACACACACAAACAGAGAGACAGAGACACAAAGACACACACACACACAGAGACACAAAGACACACACACACACACACAGAGACACACACACACAGACACACAGACACACACAGAGAGACAGACACACACAGACACACACACAAACAGAGAGACACACACAGAGAGACACAGACACACAGACACACACACACACACAGAGAGACAGAGACACAAAGACACACACACACACAGAGAGACAGAGACACACAGACACACACACAGAGACACACACACACACACACATATATAAATCAGACTTTCAGCCAATCAGCGTCCAGCCGGTTTAACTGTTTCCTGTCTCAGCTCCAGCTGCAGGCGGAGCCTGATGGCGGCGGCGCGAGGAGCGGCCTGTCCGTCAGCTCGGGGAGCAGCCGCGGCGCGCGGCAGAGGCGAGAGACGGCGAGCCGCGAGACAGGAAGTCCGGCGAGGCGAGGAGGAGGAGAGAGAGAAGAGCGACACGCTGTCAACCCAAACCGCTCCATCTTCCCGCCATGACACATCCGGGTCGCCGGGGCGTGGCGATCACCGCCTCTCCGGCGGCTCTCGTCTCAGACTCCAGCTGGGAGCTTCCTCCCTCCTCTCTTCCTCACCCCGTTCTTCTTCTTCTTCCTCCTCCTCCCTCCTTTCCCCACCGCGCCGTTGCCCGGCAACCATCACCAACGGAGAAACCAGGAGGAAAGAGGAAGTACAGGCGCCGCCACCTGGACGCCGCCGACCCGACTTGGAGGCCGAGCAGGAAGAGGTGAGACACGCCACTTCCTGTTCCTGTTTCTCACTGAGTCAATACAATAAAATGTAGACGGGGTTGCTTAGCAACAGCATCTTCAGTGTGCCGCCCACCCAGAAAAACTACAATTACAGCAAAACTGCAGAAAAACTACAATTACACACACTCATATTCTGAATTGGACTACATTATGAACAGGATACAACATATTCTGTTCGGATTTTCAAAATAAAACCTTATCCAAATACAGTATTTTCAGATTAAGACGTGTGTGATATTCAGGTTTTAGAGTCACACACACACACACACACACACACACACACACACACGCCACACACGCAACACACACTCAAACAAATATACACACACGCACACTCAAACAAATACACACACGCAACACACACACACTCAAA
Source organism: Percina caprodes (assembly GCA_013375575.1). Lineage (NCBI taxonomy): Eukaryota > Metazoa > Chordata > Actinopteri > Perciformes > Percidae > Percina > Percina caprodes. Next base: position 163,410 of record JABXJD010000785.1, on the reverse strand, counting down.
CAAATATACACACACGCAACACACACACACTCAAACAAATACACACACGCAACACACACACACTCAAACAAATATACACACGCTAACACACACACACACTCAAACAAATACACACACTTAACACACACACACTCAAACAAATACACACACGCAACACACACACACTCAAACAAATATACACACAGGCAACACACACACACTCAAACAAATACACACACACCCCCTCTCACGGCGTCCGTCTGTCCCTCCGTCCAGCGGCAGCAGGAAGCGGCGGAGTCGAGCCGAGCGGAGTCCCAGCGTGGAGATCATCTACGAGGAACGATCTCGGAACGCCGCGCCGCCGCGCCGCTAAGCGCCGCTGAGGCCGCGCGCCACGCCCCGACTCAGCAGGTACCGGCGCGAGGCGCACGGTGGGCTCTTCAGACATGTTTTTGATGCTGCTTTGGTGATTTGTTTTTATTTTTGGTGTTTTTAACGTGTTTTTGGACACTATTTCGTAGGGTTGTGCCAAATAAAATCGATTTAATCTTTTTTTAATTTTGTAATGGCGTGGATATTGTCACGGGAACATAATTCTGTGAAGTTTGACATTTTTGTGTTTTTTTTAATTTATTTTTTTACATTTTTGGAGCTTTTTTAACAGGTTTTTAAAATTTTTTTGGTGCTATTCCGTAGGAGTTTACAAAAAAAAAAAAAAAAGGATTGAAGCTCTATTTTTTGTGATGGCGTGAATATCATTTACTGCGAGTCCTTTTTTAACTGAGTCCCGTTTTAGAGTGTGAGTGTGAGTGTGAGTGTTTAACCTCCGTCTGTGTTCCAGCTCTCCGGTGATCATCACCCTCGACAGTGACAGTAGCCATGACGATGACCCCAGCGGCAGCGCCAGCAGCAGTCCGCTCAGCAGCCAGCAGACCGTGCCGACCTCCGACCTCCTCCTCTCCCGCCGCTGCACTCGCGCGGACGCAGACGTCGCCCGGCTTCCCGTCCGCATCCTGGACCGGAGGCTCCGACGGGCGCCGACAGCAGCGGCGTGGACGGAGAACGTGGACGCTGCTCGCCGCTGGATCGCCCGGCAGGATAACGACGGAGGTGAAGAAGCGGCGCGGGCGCACGAAGGCGGCGGATCGCAGAGACGCTGCGGCGGCGAAAAGACCGGCGCCCCGAACTCTGACAGCCGTCTCTCTAGCAACCATCCTGGACGACCTGGCGGGAATATCTGCGCCGAAACCGGACGCTCCGTTCAACTTTGAGCCTCAACTTCCTATGATCCGGGCGAAGCGGCGGGTTTGACGCTGTCGCCGAGCGACACTGGGGCGTAGACTCGCCGCGCCGCCGCCCCATCCGCCGCCGCCTCTGGAGCGCCTGAAGGAGGGGGCTTCGGCGAGGAAGCAAGACGCCCGCCGGCCGCATTTATTGAAACACGCTGCCGCCGTTAAAACACAAACACGCCGCCGGTCTAAACCCGTCTCCTGTCGCGCCGCACGCACACGTCGGCTTCAGTTCTCACGCCGACTTTAACCTTAACCCCAGAAAGCTGCGTTCGACCTGCGAACAGCTGGCCGGGCGGCGCTGACTTTACTGGGCCGGCGCGCGTGGCGAGAGCCAGGAAATCCCTCCTATTTCAACGCTGAAACGCCATTTTACGAGCGCTTTGGCGCTGAGAGGAGAGCCCGCCTCCAACTGTCATCCGAACGATCCCTCTAGAGTCAATACATCGTCCGCCGGCGTACGCTCGCCGAGTCACAACCCCCCCGCTGACTCCCGGGCTTCATCTGCATCGGAAAGTAGTTCCTCGAGTGATTTCTTCTCACATCTGGAGTTTGATTCTGTCAAGAGAAAAACACTGCCGGACGGGCCGTTATCTCCCGCCGGCTTCTATTCGCCGAGGATTTGCTGCCCTGAAGACGGGAGGGCGCCGCACGTCGACCCCCTAAACGCCCACCAGGCGCCGCACGTCGACCCCCTAAACGCCCACCAGGCGCCGTGACGCCGACCCTAACGCCCGCCAGGCCGCACGTCACCCCTAACGCGACCCTAAATGCCCGCCAGGCGCCGCACGCCGACCCCCTAAACACCGACCCCCTAAACGGCCACCAGGCGCGTACGCGACCCCCAAACGCGCCGCCAGGCGCCGCCCGACCCCCCTAAACGCTCGAGACCCCCTAAATGCCGACCCCTAAATGCCCACCAGGCGTTGCACGCCGACCCCTTAAACGCCCGCCAGGCGCCACACGCCGACCCCCTAAATTCCCGCCAGACGCCGCACGCCGACCCCCTAAACGCCGACCCCCTAAATGTCCACCAGGCGTTGCACGCCGACCCCCCAAACGCCTGCCAGGCGCCGCATGTTGACGTCCAGACCTCCAGAACTGTTTCCTCAGACCGCCCATCGGCAAACGGCACCGCTGGCTCAGGAGTTTACCTCAATGACGCTTCATCCGTAGATCCTCGCCGCCTGCTGCTGGCCTGCCCCTTAACGCGACTCCCAGAAGCCCTGGAGAGCTGGACTGGTGCGTGACACGGCGCCGCCGTCAGCCGATCACAACGCGCGCCGTGTGTTCTTCTGGCTCGGTGTACCCGCTTGGCGGACGTTTGAACCACGCAGCCTCCGCTACCTTAGCCTGGCGTGAAAATGGCGGCCGCCGGTCCAGTCTCCCGCGAGTCCGACTCGCGCCTTCTCGCCAAGCCGACTATCGCCTGCAACCCGAAAACCACTTTGATGGCGGGTCCAGCTCGCCGTCGGCCGGGTCTAGACACGCCTGCCCACCGACTGCGCCGCCAAAGAACTCTCAGAGACCTTCAACTCGCCGGCAACCACGAGAGCCGAGGGACTCAAGCTCGTCCGGTTCAGACTTGAGTCAGAGCGGCGGAGAACACTCGGTGAAAAACGTTTGGGACACACACACACACACGGCCACGTAGGACACACACACACACACACACACACGGCCACGTAGGACACACACACACACACACACACACACACACACACACACGGCCACGTAGGACACACACACACACACACACACGGCCACGTAGGACACACACACACACACACACACACACACACTGCGGACTGTTTGCAGGCCAAACTGGAGAACACAAGAACTGCTGATTTTTTTATAAGATGAATTCTTTTCATTTGTCTCAGTGATCTTTTAATAAAGGAGATGCAGCGGTCCGCCTGTTTGTTTCTGCTGCTCACTCTATATATTATTATTATTATTATATATATTATTATTATTATATATTTATTATATAAATAAATTTCCAATTATAGATTATGTTATATTATGAGGTTATGAGTTGGGTGCAGTTTGTGTTTCTCACCACCAGATGGAGCCGCCGCCCTCCTTCCTCCTTCTCCTTCCTCCTCCTCCTTCTCTTTCCTCTTCCCTCTTCTTTCCCCTGTCTTCCCTCTCGTCCTCCGGAGGAGAGAAACTCAGAGCGATAACGAGCCTCGAGGGAGAGACGGAGACACTTCCCCACTAATTAAGACTATCAGGGATCCATTAAATGGCTGTTACACACACGCACACCTACACACACACACCTACACACACCTGCACGCACACACACACCTACACACACTCACGCACACACACCTACACACACGCACCTACACACACCTGCACGCACACACACACCTACACACACCTGCACGCACACCTACACACACCTACACACACACCTACACACACGCGCACACAAGCACGCTCACACACACACAGACACACATTACTACATACTAGATCCTTTTACTTGAGTATAATCTTGCCCCAACAGACCCAAACACACGGTGAGATCTGCAGCAACGTGCACAACAACATAAATATGGTGTTTTTAGAAAATGTAACCATGGAAACCTGTTCTGGTCCAACCTAAAAATACAGTTCTGACCTGAACATGAGCCGAATGTGTCTAATATAATATATAAGTTAGTATATATGTGTGAGTTCAAATTCTCATTTTTTTATATTTATATATTTTATTTAATTATTTTTTGGTAACCGGAGGGTCGCTGGTTCAAGTCCCCATACGGTCCAGATTCTGGTGGTGGACTGGTAGCTGGAGAGGTGCTAGTTCACCTCCTGGGTGCTGCCAAGGTGCTCTTGAGCAAGGCACCGAACCCCCAACTGCTCGGGGCGGTGTGCAGCCCCCACCCCCCCGTGGGATTAATAAAGGTATACATTAGAATTTATTATAAAAAACAAAAATATATTAATAAATATATAAATGAAGTGGTTGCTGATTAAATAAATTAATCATTTACATCTCAATGTTTTTGGTGAAAAACGGACAAATCTGCACCCCCCCCCCCCCAACCTCCCTCCCTTCCCCCCCTTTCTCCCGCGCTCTGTCAGGCCACGCCCACATTCTAGAACACTGGTGGCGGGCCCATTGTTACCGCTGTTGCCAGGCAACACGGAACACCGTCGTCAGGGACAACGAGTCTCTCTCTCTCTTTCTCTGACAGCAACACCATTACTGAGATGACAAGCCCACACACACACACACACACACACACACACACACACACATACACACATACTCACACACACACACACACACACACACACACACATACACACATACTCACACACACACACACTCACTCACATACACACTCACACATACACACACACATACACACTCACACACACTATTGTATGATGCAATCCCCTGACATCTGTATTCCTCTGGTGTGCGTCTATCACACAACTGATCTTTGAAAAGCTTTATTACAATTCAGCACAGAGAGAGAGAGGGAGGAAGGGGGGGTAGGAGGGGGGGGAGGAGGTGAGGAGGAGGGGAGAAGGGGAGGGAGGAGTAGGGAGGAAGTCAGAGAGTCTTCAGATATCCAATTCCACCTGCTGGCGGAGTCTCCTGTTGGATCAACATTTAATACAATCTGCAGAGAACCTGGTTCTGAACTCTCTGAAGGTCCCGTTGAGATTAAGATTAATTAAGATTAATTAAGATGAAGGTATCCTTTATTAGGACTGGGTGAGCGGAAATCAACCAAAAGGTACGGAGGCCCCGAGGTGTCATGGAGGAAAATAACAAAACAATTACTGAACTATCACTTTTGCGAGATCTCGACTTTTTTTGCGAGATCTTGATCTCTCAAAACAAAGACAAGATCTCTCAAAACAAAGACAAGATCTCTCAAAACAAAGACAAGATCTCTCAAAACAAAGACAAGATCTCTCAAAACAAAGACAAGATCTCTCAAAACAAAGACAAGATCTCTCAAAACAAAGACAAGATCTCTCAAAACAAAGACAAGATCTCTCAAAACAAAGTCAAGATCTCTCAAAACAAAGTCAGATCAAACAAAGACAAGATCTCGAAAACAAAGACAAGACAAAGTCAAGATCTCAAAACAAAGACAAGAAACAAAGTCAAGATCTTCAAAACAAAGACAAGATCTCTCAAAACAAAGACAAGATCTCGCAAAACAAAGACAAGATCTCGCAAAACAAAGTCAAGATCTCTCAAAACAAAGACAAGATCTCTCAAAACAAAGACAAGATCTCTCAAAACAAAGACAAGATCTCTCAAAACAAAGACATGATCTCTCAAAAGTGATAGTTCAGTAATTATTTTCCTGTATTTTCCCTCCACGTCACCTCGAGGCTCCGTAAAAATGTGCGTTAGAAGACAAGAAATTACAAACATTTTACGCAAATACAAAAATACAACAGCGCGACCCGTCTGCTTTGCGTATAAAACCATGCGGAGGTGTGACGGCACCCTGAGAACTTTCCATTAAAATCCAGACAAACGCAACTAATTGAGACGTTTAGTGACAGAATCGAACCAGCAGCTCCTCGGAGCGGGGCGCTGGACCGCCGAGAGAGTTGAGAAGCAGATGGAGACGACCAACACAGCTCAGTAAGAACCAAT
>JABXJD010000785.1:150000-152500 GCA_013375575.1 Percina caprodes | reverse complement strand
GAACCAGGCATGTAGAATCCATCCGTCACCTTTTCTCCGTCACAAAGACACGGCGGTTGGAACCAAAGATCTCCAACGTGGACTCATCAGACCAGAGCCCAGATTCCTCTGGTCTAATGTCCATTCCTTGTGTTTCTGGTCCAAACAGGTCTCTTCTGCTTGTTTCCTCTCCTTAGCCGTGGTTTCCTAGCCTTGTTTCCTCTCTTAGCCGTGGTTTCCTAGCCTTGTTTCCTCTCTTAGCCGTGGTTTCCTAGCCTTGTTTCCTCTCCTTAGCCATGGTTTCCTAGCCTTGTTTCCTCTCCTTAGCCGTGGTTTCCTAGCCTTGTTGCCCCTCCTTAGCCGTGGTTTCCTAGCCTTGTTGGCCCTCCTTAACCGTGGTTTCCTAGCCTTGTTTCCTCTCCTTAGCCGTGGTTTCCTAGCCTTGTTTCCTCTCCTTAGCCGTGGTGTCCTAGCCTTGTTTCCTCTCCTTAGCCGTGGTTTCCTAGCCTTGTTGCCCTCCCCAGCCGTGGTTTCCTAGCCTTGTTTCCTCTCCTTAGCAGTGGTTTCCTAGCCTTGTTTCCTCTCCTTAGCCGTGGTTTCCTAGCCTTGTTGCCCCTCCTTAGCCTGGTTTCTAGCCTTGTTGCCCCCTCCCCAGCAAGCGGGTTTCCTAGCCTTGTTGCCCCTCCTTAGCAGTGGTTTCCTAGCCTTGTTGCCCCTCCTTAGCCGTGGTTTCCTAGCCTTGTTGCCCCTCCTTAGCAGTGGTTTCCTAGCCTTGTTTCCTCTCCTTAGCCGTGGTTTCCTAGCTCTATTGGACCATGAAGGCCTGATCCAGTCTCCTCTACCAGTTGTTCTAGAGATGTGTCTGCTGCTAGAACTCTGTGTGCTATCATCTGCTCTCTAATCTCAGCTGCTGGAACTGATTCCTGAGGCTGGAGACTCAGAGGAACTTATCCTCAGCAGCAGGGGGGACTCTGGGTCTTCCTTTCCTGGCGGGTCCTCATGTGATGAACTTATCCTCAGCAGCAGAGGGGACTCTGGGTCTTCCTGTCCTGGGGGGTCCTCATGTGATGAACTTATCCTCAGCAGCAGAGGGGCCTCTGGGTCTTCCTTTCCTGGGGGGGTCCTCATGTGATGAACTTATCCTCAGCAGCAGAGGGGACTCTGGGTCTTCCTTTCCTGGGGGGGTCCTCATGTGATGAACTTATCCTCAGCAGCAGAGGGGACTCTGGGTCTTCCTTTCGTTGTAGTGCTTGATGGTTTTTGTGACTCCACTTGGGGACACATTCAAAGTTTTCCAATCTTTCAGACCGACTGACTTCATTTCTTAAAGTAATGATGGCCCGTTTCTCTTCTCTTAGCTGATTGGTTCTTGCCTAAATATGAATTCTACCAGTCGTCAATAGGCTGTCGGCTGTGTATCAACCTGACTTCTGATGGTCCAGAACTCCATTAATGAGGCAAGAAATTCCACTAATGAACCCTGACAAGGCCCACTTGGTGGGGGGACCATTTCAGGGACTACCTCATGAAGCTCATTGAGAGAACACCAAGGGTTTGAAGCACTATCAAAAGCACAGGGGTGGGGTACGGTGTACGAGAAACTAGAATATAAGACATGTTTTCAGGTATTCCTCATGAGTTCATTCATAGTTCTGATGCTTCAGTGAGAATCTACAATGGAAATAGTCATGAAGATAAAGGAAACGCATTGAATGAGAAGGGGGGGGGCAAACCTTTGGCCTGGACTGTATTTATAACCAAATCTAGAGTTGTGATGGTTGCAAAGTGGACCTGAAACGGCTTTTAACAGTTGTATTTAGTCTCTGTCGACTTTGAATGAAGTGTGCTTTACGAGGCTAAAATCCCTGATTATTTACATGGAGTCTGGTGGGTTAGCGAACGTGATTTTGTGGATGTTTTTATGTTTAAAAGTGTTTTTTTGCCACTGACAATTAATTAGATTAATAATGATTAGATATAAGTGTCTGACAACATTTTGGGATGGATCCCTGCAGAGATAGACCTTTAAAACCTCTTTGAGACCTTTGTGTTTAACCAGAAACAGATTTCAGTCGCTAGCGCTGAACCCACCAGACTCCATTTAAAAAACAGTACTTTTAGCGTGTATTGAGCCAACATATTTTCACATGTTAATTTGGTAAACTCTGTGTTTATTTCAACCAAATCTAGAGTTATGACGGTTAGCAAAGTGGAAGACGACCCCAAAAACGGCTTTTAATAGTTTTATTCCCTTTCTGTCGACTTTGAATGAAGTGTGCTTTACGAGGCTAAAATCACTGATTATTCACATGGAGTCTGGTGGGTCAGTGATTGTGATTTTGTGGATGTTTTTATGTTAAACTAAAAGGATCTTCATCTTTAACAGAAATATGGTATTTATATATTATTTATATACACACACACACACACACAGAGACACATATACACAAAGACACACACACACACACACAGTGAGATACACACTCTCTCTCTAACCCTGACTGTAAAGCATTTACTGTCT
>JABXJD010000785.1:140000-142500 GCA_013375575.1 Percina caprodes | reverse complement strand
AGCTGCTTTCTTTAACTGTCTATTGTTAGCTGCTAGCAGTTAGCTCCTCGATCAGCTGCTAGCAGTTAGCTCCTCGGTTAGCTGCTTTCTTTCACTGTCTATTCTTAGCTGCTAGCAGTTAGCTCCTTTCTTTAACTGTCTATGGTTAGCTGCTAGCAGTTAGCTCCTCGGTCAGCTGCTAGCAGTTAGCTCCTCGGTTAACGGCTAGCAGTTAGCTTCTCGGTTAGCTGCTTTCTTTATCTGTCTATGGTTAGCTGCTAACAGTTAGCTCCTCGATTAGCTGCTGCCTTTATCTATCTGTGGTTATCTGCTAGCAGTTAGCTCCTCGGTTAGCTGCTAGCTGTTAGCGTCCGCAGCTAGCTACAAACGGTTAGGACCCAACGAGAAGATGCTGCTCACGCACTACCTTAGCTAGTAATGAGAGCCGTTGGTTGAATTAGACGTTAATAAAGTTAAATGTAGTTTGTCAAGACAAACAGATAACGGAGACATGAGCTAACTGCGTTGTTTAGGAGCTAGCAAGCAGTTAGCGCGCAGTGCGAACCAGTTCAAATGTCGCGCTGTTTTAGTAACTTAACGGTTTAACCGTGACCGTTGACGTTAACTAACATAACTAACGTAACTAACCCAGGGTCTTATTCAGTGCACCTAAGCTATATTAATGTAACATTTAAATACAAAGTGGTCATCAAAACTAACTAAATGTGAACCTAAGTTTTACACACAAACACTGTGAGTCAACTGAATTAACAGGCTCGCTACCAGCTCTGTTAGAGTCCCGCTCGTAACCCTTTAAATGAACATTTTAGATGATAATGTGAAAAACTCACGAGCTCACAAACCGTACTGTTGAAACTTTAAATACAGACAGCGATAGTGCTGTCGTCGTAAGCGTTGGTGGTATAGTGGTGAGCATAGCTGCCTTCCAAGCAGTTGACCCGGGTTCGATTCCCGGCCAACGCAGAATGTTTTTTTTTTTTTTTGCTTTGACAAAAATGATTTTAAAAGTAAGTTTTAAAGACAGAGAAGTATTAAAATCTTAGTAATCTGAATATTAATACAGACTAAAACCTTGAAGAAATAACTAAAGTGAAGCTTTTTTTGTTTATTACAGAAATTGAACAGAGTTGACGTTACAGAAAACAGCAAAACATTTACAAAATATATCTTTGCTTTTTCCTACAGCACCTGAATGAGTCTTTGAGTGTGTGTGTGTGTGTGTGTGTGTGTGTGTGTGTGTGTGTGTGTGTGTGTGTGACATGGGAGGTATTTCCAGAGTGAGGTTGACATTAAGAGTCCATGGTATCAGGTTCTGGCCGCCTTCTGGCAGCGCTACCCCAACCCATACAGGTAAATACAGACAATGCACACACACACGCACACGTACACATGTGCACACATACACGCACAGCACACATGCACACACACATGTACACATGCACACACGTATACACACACACACCCCCCCACTGACTGTGTGGGTCTTTGTGTGTGTCAGCGCCCACGTGCTCACTGAGGACGTCCTGTACCGCGAGGTAACCACTAGCAACCAGCTGTTGTCGAGGCGCCTGCTGACCAAAACCAACCGGCTGCCGGGCTGGGCGGAGCGCGTCTTCCCCGCTCAGATGGCCCGGCGCGTCTACGTCCTGGAGGACTCGGTCGTCGACCCGGAGACGCACACGCTCACCACCCGGACGTGGAACATCAACCACAACACGCTGATGGTCAGACACACACACATAAATATATATCTATATATCTATATATCTATATATCTAGATAGATAGATAGATAGATAGATAGATAGATAGATAGATATTGATCCCAATAAAATAGGAAATTATAGTGTTACAGCAGCAAAATCAGTCAAACACAGAATATAAATGAAAGACTAGGATAATATATACATACATACAATATACATTAAATAATAATAGGATAAAATACAAGAACAAATATGTGAAAATATACAAGTTGGGAATACAAAAATGTGCAACTGCTTAAATAGTATGATAAAAATTAAATAGACCAATTGTGCAGGTTGCACTTAGTGCAGTATTGCTGTAATGTGCGCACAAAATACTAATTCACGGCCACAAATTATTTTATTTTTTCGGAGGCCATGTCTGGGGCTCTGTAGGAACCTGCACCCTATTTTCCAAATGTTCTGTGTCTGAGTGACTGATTGGATCAACAGTCTTTTAAATTGGTCCAGTGTTAAGCAAGAAAGAAGCTGCAATGTAACCCTACAGGACAAATGTTCAGATCAGTATTTTCCCACCAGACTCCATGTAAATAATCACTACTTTTATATCTCTGGTGGAGATATGCTGCTCTATACACGCTAAAAGTAGTGATTATTTACATGGAGTCTGGTGGAGATATGCTGCTCTATACACGCTAAAAGTAGTGATTATTTACATGGAGTCTGGTGGAGATATGCTGCTCTATACACGCTAAAAGTAGTGATTATTTACATGGAGTCTGGTGGAGATATGCT
>JABXJD010000785.1:110000-135000 GCA_013375575.1 Percina caprodes | reverse complement strand
TGGAGGCAACATCTCTACTCTGGCTGCTCTGTAAGTTAACTGGGTTTCTAAAATATCAGCTGAGAGAGATAGGGGTCGACCGATACTGGTTTCTCAAGGCCGATACCTGTTATTAGTAGTTAATGGAACATTCTCAGTTAAAATGAAAATCTTTAAAGCAGCACTAGAGAACTTTTCCTGCTTCGGGTGCCAGATCGGGTAGCAGATCTATAGTTCTGGTTCTATAATATAGTTTAATGGACCTTTCTGGTTCCAGCCTGTAGAGGCCCCGGAGGAGGAGGAGGTCTCTAGTGGTCCTTTAACCCTGTACTGTCCTTCATGTCACGGGGACTTGTTCAGTTTCTTGACTTTCTACTACGCTCGCCGGGACTTGGTGTGTATAATTTCATGTAAACTGCTCTGGTTTATTAACAACACCGGATATTAATGGAAAGGAACACGATCCACCGCAGTAAAGCATCCAGGTTTCATTGTGTAGTTCTATCTATGGGCCACTAGATGGCGCTCTAGGACCAGAACTGAACAGAACAGCAGCATGTGATGAGGCGCTGAAGAGAGGGTCAAGTCTGTTTGACTGAAGATCTCGGTCAGTCCCTTAAAGAAGCAGTCCCTTAGACCACATCCTGGACTCATTAAAGTAGCGTCATATATCAATAACATAGTGGAAATAACATGTTGTAATATATCAATAAAATAGTGGAAATAACATGTTGTAATATATCAATAACATAGTGGAAATAAGATGTATTAATATATATTTTGAGCAGTAATGTGTCAAACATCAAAGGACTTAAAGGCTGTCTTCAGCGTCTTCTTTTCATGTCTTATTGAGACGTTGACCCTAACCAGAGTGTCTCATGTCTTCAGGTGTGACCTCCCTGCTGAGCTGCCCCACCAGCCAAGGTCAGTCCTCGGTCCTCTTGGTAGGAAAGATGCTGCTAGGATGGGGGGGGGCTGCTGTTAGGATGGGGGGGGCTGCTGTTAGGATGGGGGGCTGGTCAGGAGGTTAGCATTTAGAAACCAGAGGCCGCATAGAACAAGTTAAAAGATTGGTTTCATCTACTACTACTAGTAGTAGTAGTACTACTAGTAGTAGTAGTACTAGTGTCCCAGGAAGTAGTAGTAGTAGTACTAGTGTCCCAGGCAGTAGTAGTAGTAGTAGTACTAGTGTTCCAGGCAGTAGTAGTAGTAGTACTAGTGTCCCAGGCAGTAGTAGTAGTAGTAGTACTAGTGGCCCAGGCAGTAGTAGTACTAGTGGCCCAGGCAGTAGTAGTAGTAGTACTAGTGGCCCAGCAGTAGTAGTAGTAGTAGTAGTACTAGTGGCCCAGCAGTAGTAGTAGTACTAGTGTCCCAGGCAGTAGTAGTAGTACTAGTGTCCCAGGCAGTAGTAGTAGTAGTACTAGTGGCCCAGCAGTAGTAGTAGTAGTACTAGTGGCCCAGCAGTAGTAGTAGTAGTACTAGTGGTCCAGCAGTAGTAGTAGTAGTACTAGTGGCCCAGCAGCAGTAGTAGTAGTACTAGTGGCCCAGGCAGTAGTAGTAGTACTAGTGTCCCAGCAGTAGTAGTAGTAGTACTAGTGTCCCAGCAGCAGTAGTAGTAGTACTAGTGTCCCAGCAGTAGTAGTAGTAGTACTAGTGGCCTAGCAGCAGTAGTAGTAGTACTAGTGGCCCAGGCAGTAGTAGTAGTAGTACTAGTGGCCAGTACTAGTATACCAGACATCAGAACTTCTTCTTTTCACCTCGTCCACATTATATTTTACATATTTCTCAATTCAAACTCATTTCTCTTTAAACTGGTGAAAAACAGCAGTAATAATCTCATTATTAACATTATTAACCCCCCCCCCCCTAGTGTCTCTGACTGTGAGTCCCAGCAGCTCTCAGATGTTTAAATATACATCTGTCTCTCTGAGGTGTGAGGAGGACGACAGCTCTGCTGGATGGACTCTGAGGAGGAACACCACCAGAGAAACCAGGACTCAGTGTGGACCTGACTGGGGAAGACCTGCTGGTCCCTCCTGTAACATCAGCTACATGGCCCAATTGGACAGTGGGGTGTACTGGTGTGAGTCCAGAGAGGGAGCAACCAGTACCAGCATCAACATCACTGTCACTGGTAAGATCAGACTGGGGGGTCAGGATTGATGAAGCTGTGTGTGAATGGATGACATGCTGTAGTTTGTCTCTGTGTTGAGGTGGACCAGTGATCCTGCAGAGTCCTGTCCTCCCTGTGACGGAGGGACAAGACCTCACTCTGCACTGTAGGACAAAGACGTCCTCCAACCTCCCAGCTGCTTTCTATAAAGATGGCTCCTTCATCAGGACTGAGCCTGCAGGTCACATGACCATCCCCCATGTCTCCAGGTCTGATGAAGGCCTCTACAGGTGCAGCATCAGCAGTGTTGGAGAGTCCCCCCCCAGCTGGGTCTCTGTCTCAGGTGAGGAGGTTACCTTTGATTTCAGGAGTTCATTCATCCAGATATTCACCTGACTCTGATTCTCTCTACAGGGAAACCTACGACCACAGGCCCCCCTCCTAACCCTACAACCACAAACCCTCCTCCGAGTTCACCACCGGCCCCTGAAACCCCAGACCCCCTCCCCCTTGTGGTGAGACTGGTGTGCCACCTGGTGGTGTTGTGTCCGTACTGCATCTCCACCTTCATCATGGTGTTTTTATGTCGTCGCAGGGCAGCAGGTGAGACTCTGACTCATTCACTGACCTCACAATCCATCATCCTACACCACCTCTCTGGAGCTGATCCAGTATCTACATTATTCTTTCTAACCTGCTCTGACTGTAGGAAACAACCGGCCCGTCTCCATGGTGATGACCCCCCCCACCCAGGCTGAGGAGGGATTGGCTGAAGACTATGATGATGTCACCACGGAGCATCACTTCTGAGCTGAGATCTTCCCTGAGGAACTCCACATGTCCTCGTTGGACCTGGAGATGTTTTCTGTCTCTTTGTGTTCACAAGTAAAAATGAACTTTGATATAACTTCAGTGTCTCTGTCTATTCTTGATAATGAAATTATTCTACCATCCATAAACAGACTTCTTCTCTCCTGTAGACGACCCCACCGCCCCGACCCCATCACCCCAACCCCATCGCCCCAACCCCATCACCCCGACCCCATCACCCCAACTGCACCGCCCCGACCCCATCGCCCCAACCGCACCGCACCACACCAACCGCACCACCCCGACCCCATCGCCCCAACCGCACCGCACCGACCGCACCACCCGACCCCATCGCCCCGACCCCATCGCCCCGACCGCACCACACCAACCGCACCACCCCGACCCCATCACCCCGACCGCACCACCCCGACCCCATCACCCCGACCCCATCACCCCGACCCCATCACCCCGACCCCATCGCCCCGACCCCATCGCCCCGACCCCATCGCCCCGACCGCACCGCACCACACCAACCGCACCACCCCGACCCCATCACCCCGGCCGCACCGCACCAACCGCAAAGTAACAACAATGAAAATATAAAAGTTACAACTTGAAGATCAAAATGTAGCAGAATAAGGTATTTATTAAAATAAGAGTAAAAAGTTTAAGGTGCATTAAAGCATCTGAATGTTAAAACTGAGTTATTATTCATTCAAACCTTTATTTAAATAGGATAAAAAAACTCACAACTCACTAACAAGAGTGTCCTGGCAGGTGGCAGCAGCACGGTGTCAAATAGACAGAGACACTTCCAGGTAGATACAGAGACACTTCCAGGTAGACACAGAGACACTTCCAGGTAGACACAGAGACACTTCCAGGTAGACAGAGAGACACTTCCAGGTAGACACAGAGACACTTCCAGGTAGACACAGAGACACTTCCAGGTAGACACAGAGACACTTCCAGGTAGACACAGAGACACTTCCAGGTAGATACAGAGACACAGAGACACTTCCAGGTAGATACAGAGACACAGAGACACTTCCAGGTAGATACAGAGACACTTCCAGGTAGACACAGAGACACAGAGACACTTCCAGGTAGATACAGAGACACTTCCAGGTAGACACAGAGACACTTCCAGGTAGATACAGAGACACAGAGACACTTCCAGGTAGATACAGAGACACAGAGACACTTCCAGGTAGACACAGAGACACTTCCAGGTAGACACAGAGACACAGAGACACTTCCAGGTAGACACAGAGACACTTCCAGGTAAATACAGAGACACAGAGACACTTCCAGGTAGACACAGAGACACAGAGACACTTCCAGGTAGATACAGAGACACAGAGACACTTCCAGGTAGACACAGAGACACTTCCAGGTAGACACAGAGACACAGAGACACTTCCAGGTAGACACAGAGACACAGAGACACTTCCAGGTAGACACAGAGACACTTCCAGGTAAATACAGAGACACAGAGACACTTCCAGGTAGATACAGAGACACAGAGACACAGAGACACAGAGACACTTCCAGGTAGATACAGAGACACAGAGACACTTCCAGGTAGATACAGAGACACAGAGACACAGAGACACAGAGACACTTCCAGGTAGACACAGAGACACAGAGACACTTCCAGGTAGACACAGAGACACAGAGACACTTCCAGGTAGACACAGAGACACAGAGACACTTCCAGGTAGATACAGAGACACAGAGACACTTCCAGGTAGATACAGAGACACTTCCAGGTAGACACAGAGACACTTCCAGGTAGACACAGAGACACTTCCAGGTAGACAGAGACACTTCCAGGTAGATACAGAGACACAGAGACACTTCCAGGTAGATACAGAGACACTTCCAGGTAGACACAGAGACACTTCCAGGTAGACACAGAGACACTTCCAGGTAGACAGAGAGACACTTCCAGGTAGACACAGAGACACTTCCAGGTAGACACAGAGACACTTCCAGGTAGACACAGAGACACTTCCAGGTAGACACAGAGACACTTCCAGGTAGATACAGAGACACAGAGACACTTCCAGGTAGATACAGAGACACTTCCAGGTAGACACAGAGACACAGAGACACTTCCAGGTAGATACAGAGACACTTCCAGGTAGACACAGAGACACTTCCAGGTAGACACAGAGACACAGAGACACTTCCAGGTAGACACAGAGACACAGAGACACTTCCAGGTAGACACAGAGACACAGAGACACTTCCAGGTAGATACAGAGACACAGAGACACTTCCAGGTAGATACAGAGACACTTCCAGGTAGACACAGAGACACTTCCAGGTAGACACAGAGACACTTCCAGGTAGACAGAGAGACACTTCCAGGTAGATACAGAGACACAGAGACACTTCCAGGTAGATACAGAGACACTTCCAGGTAGACACAGAGACACTTCCAGGTAGACACAGAGACACTTCCAGGTAGACAGAGAGACACTTCCAGGTAGACACAGAGACACTTCCAGGTAGACACAGAGACACTTCCAGGTAGACACAGAGACACTTCCAGGTAGACACAGAGACACTTCCAGGTAGATACAGAGACACAGAGACACTTCCAGGTAGATACAGAGACACTTCCAGGTAGACACAGAGACACAGAGACACTTCCAGGTAGATACAGAGACACTTCCAGGTAGACACAGAGACACTTCCAGGTAGATACAGAGACACAGAGACACTTCCAGGTAGATACAGAGACACAGAGACACTTCCAGGTAGACACAGAGACACTTCCAGGTAGACACAGAGACACAGAGACACTTCCAGGTAGACACAGAGACACTTCCAGGTAAATACAGAGACACAGAGACACTTCCAGGTAGACACAGAGACACAGAGACACTTCCAGGTAGATACAGAGACACAGAGACACTTCCAGGTAGATACAGAGACACAGAGACACTTCCAGGTAGACACAGAGACACTTCCAGGTAGACACAGAGACACTTCCAGGTAGACACAGAGACACAGAGACACTTCCAGGTAGACACAGAGACACAGAGACACTTCCAGGTAGATACAGAGACACAGAGACACTTCCAGGTAGACACAGAGACACAGAGACACTTCCAGGTAGACACAGAGACACTTCCAGGTAAATACAGAGACACAGAGACACTTCCAGGTAGATACAGAGACACAGAGACACAGAGACACAGAGACACTTCCAGGTAGATACAGAGACACAGAGACACTTCCAGGTAGATACAGAGACACAGAGACACAGAGACACAGAGACACTTCCAGGTAGACACAGAGACACAGAGACACTTCCAGGTAGACACAGAGACACAGAGACACTTCCAGGTAGACACAGAGACACAGAGACACTTCCAGGTAGATACAGAGACACTTCCAGGTAGATACAGTGGATCAGGTATATGACAATCATCTGGTAAAAATGGCAGAGAAAATAACGAGAGACCCGGGTCACCCTCTTCATGGTTATCTGACTGGTAGGGTTATAGAGCGTAGTGGTAGACTAAGACCTCCTGTGGTAGTCTGACTGGTAGGGTTATAGAGCGTAGTGGTGGACTAAGACCTCCTGTGGTAGTCTGACTGGTAGGGTTATAGAGCGTAGTGGTAGGCTAAGACCTCCTGTGGTAGTCTGACTGGTAGGGTTATAGAGCGTAGTGGTGGACTAAGACCTCCTGTGGTAGTCTGACTGGTAGGGTTATAGAGCGTAGTGGTAGGCTAAGACCTCCTGTGGTAGTCTGACTGGTAGGGTTATAGAGCGTAGTGGTAGGCTAAGACCTCCTGTGGTAGTCTGACTGGCAGGGTTATGGAGCGTAGTGGTGGACTAAGACCTCCTGTGGTAGTCTGACTGGTAGGGTTATAGAGCGTAGTGGTGGACTAAGACCTCCTGTGGTAGTCTGACTGGTAGGGTTATAGAGCGTAGTGGTAGGCTAAGACCTCCTGTGGTAGTCTGACTGGTAGGGTTATAGAGCGTAGTGGTAGGCTAAGACCTCCTGTGGTAGTCTGACTGGTAGGGTTATAGAGCGTAGTGGTGGACTAAGACCTCCTGTGGTAGTCTGACTGGTAGGGTTATAGAGCGTAGTGGTGGACTAAGACCTCCTGTGGTAGTCTGACTGGTAGGGTTATAGAGCGTAGTGGTGGACTAAGACCTCCTGTGGTAGTCTGACTGGTAGGGTTATGGAGCGTAGTGGTAGGCTAAGACCTCCTGTGGTAGTCTGACTGGTAGGGTTATAGAGCGTAGTGGTGGACTAAGACCTCCTGTGGTAGTCTGACTGGTAGGGTTATGGAGCGTAGTGGTGGACTAAGACCTCCTGTGGTAGTCTGACTGGTAGGGTTATAGAGCGTAGTGGTAGACTAAGACCTCCTGTGGTAGTCTGACTGGTAGGGTTATGGAGCGTAGTGGTAGGCTAAGACCTCCTGTGGTAGTCTGACTGGTAGGGTTATAGAGCGTAGTGGTAGACTAAGACCTCCTGTGGTAGTCTGACTGGTAGGGTTATAGAGCGTAGTGGTGGACTAAGACCTCCTGTGGTAGTCTGACTGGTAGGGTTATAGAGCGTAGTGGTAGGCTAAGACCTCCTGTGGTAGTCTGACTGGTAGGGTTATAGAGCGTAGTGGTGGACTAAGACCTCCTGTGGTAGTCTGACTGGTAGGGTTATAGAGCGTAGTGGTAGGCTAAGACCTCCTGTGGTAGTCTGACTGGTAGGGTTATAGAGCGTAGTGGTAGGCTAAGACCTCCTGTGGTAGTCTGACTGGCAGGGTTATGGAGCGTAGTGGTGGACTAAGACCTCCTGTGGTAGTCTGACTGGTAGGGTTATAGAGCGTAGTGGTGGGCTAAGACCTCCTGTGGTAGTCTGACTGGTAGGGTTATAGAGCGTAGTGGTAGGCTAAGACCTCCTGTGGTAGTCTGACTGGTAGGGTTATAGAGCGTAGTGGTAGGCTAAGACCTCCTGTGGTAGTCTGACTGGTAGGGTTATAGAGCGTAGTGGTGGACTAAGACCTCCTGTGGTAGTCTGACTGGTAGGGTTATAGAGCGTAGTGGTGGACTAAGACCTCCTGTGGTAGTCTGACTGGTAGGGTTATAGAGCGTAGTGGTGGACTAAGACCTCCTGTGGTAGTCTGACTGGTAGGGTTATGGAGCGTAGTGGTAGGCTAAGACCTCCTGTGGTAGTCTGACTGGTAGGGTTATAGAGCGTAGTGGTGGACTAAGACCTCCTGTGGTAGTCTGACTGGTAGGGTTATAGAGCGTAGTGGTGGACTAAGACCTCCTGTGGTAGTCTGACTGGTAGGGTTATGGAGCGTAGTGGTAGGCTAAGACCTCCTGTGGTAGTCTGACTGGTAGGGTTATAGAGCGTAGTGGTGGACTAAGACCTCCTGTGGTAGTCTGACTGGTAGGGTTATGGAGCGTAGTGGTAGACTAAGACCTCCTGTGGTAGTCTGACTGGTAGGGTTATAGAGCGTAGTGGTGGACTAAGACCTCCTGTGGTAGTCTGACTGGTAGGGTTATAGAGCGTAGTGGTGGACTAAGACCTCCTGTGGTAGTCTGACTGGTAGGGTTATAGAGCGTAGTGGTGGACTAAGACCTCCTGTGGTAGTCTGACTGGTAGGGTTATAGAGCGTAGTGGTGGACTAAGACCTCCTGTGGTAGTCTGACTGGTAGGGTTATAGAGCGTAGTGGTAGACTAAGACCTCCTGTGACACAAACTAAGCGGTATGCTCTCTCTTTTGTACCTCAGGCTATTAGACAGCACAACAAGCACTTTAAACGTACATTTTTATAAGTTTTTATTTATTTTTTAAATTGTATTTATGTATAATATTGTAATGTATTTGTTCTCTAGTTTTTGTAGGGGGGGATGGTGAGTGTGAGCACTGTAATTTCCATTTTTATGGATGAAATAAACTTGACTTGACTTGACTTGATACAGAGACACAGAGACACTTCCAGGTAGACACAGAGACACTTCCAGGTAGACACAGAGACACAGAGACACTTCCAGGTAGACACAGAGACACTTCCAGGTAGACACAGAGACACAGAGACACTTCCAGGTAGACACAGAGACACTTCCAGGTAGACACAGAGACACTTCCAGGTAGACACAGAGACACTTCCAGGTAGATACAGAGACACAGAGACACTTCCAGGTAGACACAGAGACACAGAGACACTTCCAGGTAGACACAGAGACACAGAGACACTTCCAGGTAGATACATAAACACACTTTCACTCAAATTCAAACAACAACGTGATCATAATAAACCCGGGTCCTGAATCCATTTATAAACAGGGACATCCAGACTGCCTTTCTGCTGGTCCTTTAAAAAGCCTTTAAAAGAATAAAGGGAGACCGACTCCTTCAACTGGACTTCATTCTGATGCTGATTCTATGCAGATGGGGCTGCAAAATTAAAATATATATCTACAGTGGTGTGAAAAAGTGTTTGCCCCCTTCCTCATTTCCTGTTCCTTTGCATGTTTGTCACACTTAAGTGTTTCGGAACATCAAACCAATTTAAACAATAGTCAAGGACAACACAAGTAAACACAAAATGCAATTTGGAAATGAAGGTGTTTATTATTATTAATAATTATTAATAATATTATTAAGTGTTTATTATTACACTTCACAATTGTGTTTGTGAAGTGACCTTGAGTGTCATGAAAGGCGCTTCAAATAAATGTATTATCATTTTTCTACATGTTGCATTGAGACAGCGTATCACGAGGAACTCAAAGGTCACAATGCCATTACGTAGTTTTTGTTCAGTTTAATAGAAAATCAAAGATGAGCAATTTCAAGTTCTTGTTTTCACAGACAACAAAACTCAACAGATCTTAAACCCACTCAGAGACACAAAATACAAAGAGTTCATATAAAATGTAGAATAATAATGAAAGGTCCACAAAGTCAGAAAAGATAACGTTACACTACAAATACTAAAAATAATATGTATAAGGCAAACAAAACCAAATAATGGGAATACATCTTTAACAGATCCTTCTCAACACGAGGCTCACATGAGGCTCGTTGGAGATGAGCTGCTCCTCGCCTGGATAGTGGACCAGAGCCGGAGGGGGTTCCAGATGTTTCTGCAGCCTTCAGGCTGAACAGGAAGTGACAGGAACAGTGTGGTCCGATTCTGATTCATTAAAATGTTCTAATCAGACCCAAATATCAGCTGGTACAGTCTCCAGGTGTTATTAAGACAGAGTAGCTGTCAAAATGCTCATCATGGGATCTGTTGCTGATGGTAATTACCAGACTGGAGATGATCTGATGGTAATTACCAGACTGGAGATGATCTGATGGTAATTACCAGACTGGAGATGATCTGATGGTAATTACCAGACTGGAGATGATCTGGTGGTAATTACCAGACTGGAGATGATCTGGTGGTAATTACCAGACTGGAGATGATCTGATGGTAATTACCAGACTGGAGATGATCTGATGGTAATTACCAGACTGGAGATGATCTGGTGGTAATTACCAGACTGGAGATGATCTGGTGGTAATTACCAGACTGGAGATGATCTGATGGTAATTACCAGACTGGAGATGATCTGGTGGTAATTACCAGAGACTGGAGATGATCTGGTGGTAATTACCAGACTGGAGATGATCTGGTGGTAATTACCAGACTGGAGATGATCTGGTGGTAATTACCAGACTGGAGATGATCTGATGGTAATTACCAGAGACTGGAGATGATCTGATGGTAATTACCAGACTGGAGATGATCTGGTGGTAATTACCAGACTGGAGATGATCTGGTGGTAATTACCAGACTGGAGATGATCTGGTGGTAATTACCAGACTGGAGATGATCTGTGGTAATTACCAGACTGGAGATGATCTGGTGGTAATTACCAGACTGGAGATGATCTGGTGGTAATTACCAGACTGGAGATGATCTGATGGTAATTACCAGACTGGAGATGATCTGGTGGTAATTACCAGACTGGAGATGATCTGGTGGTAATTACCAGACTGGAGATGATCTGGTGGTAATTACCAGACTGGAGATGATCTGGTGGTAATTACCAGACTGGAGATGATCTGGTGGTAATTACCAGACTGGAGATGATCTGATGGTAATTACCAGACTGGAGATGATCTGATGGTAATTACCAGACTGGAGATGATCTGGTGGTAATTACCAGACTGGAGATGATCTGATGGTAATTACCAGACTGGAGATGATCTGATGGTAATTACCAGACTGGAGATGATCTGGTGGTAATTACCAGACTGGAGATGATCTGGTGGTAATTACCAGACTGGAGATGATCTGGTGGTAATTACCAGACTGGAGATGATCTGATGGTAATTACCAGACTGGAGATGATCTGGTGGTAATTACCAGACTGGAGATGATCTGGTGGTAATTACCAGACTGGAGATGATCTGGTGGTAATTACCAGACTGGAGATGATCTGGTGGTAATTACCAGACTGGAGATGATCTGGTGGTAATTACCAGACTGGAGATGATCTGGTGGTAATTACCAGACTGGAGATGATCTGGTGGTAATTACCAGACTGGAGATGATCTGGTGGTAATTACCAGACTGGAGATGATCTGGTGGTAATTACCAGACTGGAGATGATCTGGTGGTAATTACCAGACTGGAGATGATCTGGTGGTAATTACCAGACTGGAGATGATCTGATGGTAATTACCAGACTGGAGATGATCTGGTGGTAATTACCAGAGACTGGAGATGATCTGGTGGTAATTACCAGACTGGAGATGATCTGGTGGTAATTACCTGAGGGATACGGTTCAAAGCAACATGTGTTCTGTGCAGAATAAACCTTTAAATCAAACTAATAGCAGTTAAAATCCCTCAGACTAAAAATCAATAAAAAAGATTATATAAAACGTCATCATGTTGAGTCGACTGAACCAATCAGCTGTTAGATCAGCTGAGAGCGAGTCGGACACAAATCTCGGACTACCCCTTCAAAATGGAGGAGCGTAATACGTAGTCGTATCCAGGACAACATACAAGTTACTGCTGGTCAGCCTTCAATGTGGAGAGAAGATCAGAATATAATAACACAGCTATCAGGGCATATATATATATATATATATATATATATATATATATATATATATATATATATATATATATACAGTATATTTCCTAAAACTAATGCATGTGTGTCTATGGAGGAAGACGGTCTTTTCAATATTAAAATCATTTTTTGCTGAATTTTCAACTGATTTTCAAGCTGTTTACTATAAATACCAGACATGTACACTCACCGGCCACTTTATTAGGTACACCTGTCCAACTGCTCGTTAACACTTAATTTCTAAGCAGCCAATCACATGGCGGCAACTCAGTGCATTTAGGCATGTAGACATGGTCAAGAGATCTCCTGCAGTTCAAACCGAGCATCAGTATGGGGAAGAAAGGTGATTTGAGTGACTTTGAACGTGGCATGATTGTTGGTGCCAGAAGGGCTGGTCTGAGTATTTCAGAAACTGCTAATCTACTGGGATTTTCACGCACAACCATCTCTAGGGTTTACAGAGAATGGTCCGAAAAGAAAAAACATCCAGTGAGCGGCAGTTCTGTGGGCGGAAATGCCTTGTTGATGCCAGAGGTCAGAGGAGAATGGCCAGACTGGTTCGAGCTGATAGAAGGGCAACAGTGACTCAAATAACCACCCGTTACAACCAAGGTGGGCAGAAGAGCATCTCTGAACGCACAGTACGTCGAACTTTGAGGCAGATGGGCTACAGCAGCAGAAGACCACATCGGGTGCCACTCCTTTCAGCTAAGAACAGGAAACTGAGACTACAATTTGCACAAGCTCATCGAAATTGGACAATAGAAGATTGGAAAACGTTGCCTGGTCTGATGAGTCTCGATTTCTGCTGCGACAGTCGGATGGTAGGGTCAGAATTTGGCGTCTACAACATGAAAGCATGGATCCATCCTGCCTTGTATCAACGGTTCAGGCTGGTGGTGGTGGTGTCATGGTGTGGGAATATTTTCTTGGCACTCTTTGGGCCCCTTGGTACCAATTGAGCATCATTGCAACGCCACAGCCTACCTGAGTATTGTTGCTGACCATGTCCATCCCTTTATGACCATAATGTACCCAACTTCTGATGGCTACTTTCAGCAGGATAATGCGCCATGTCATAAAGCTGGAATCATCACAGACTGGTTTCTTGAACATGACAATGAGTTCGCTGTACTCAAATGGCCTCCACAGTCACCAGATCTCAATCCAATAGAGCATCTTTGGGATGTGGTGGAACGGGAGATTCGCATCATGGATGTGCAGCCGACAAATCTGCGGCAACTGTGTGATGCCATCATGTCAATATGGACCAAACTCCCTGAGGAATGCTTCCAGCACCTTGTTGAATCTATGCCACGAAGAATTGAGGCAGTTCTGAAGGCAAAAGGGGGTCCAACCCGTTACTAGCATTGGGTACCTAATAAAGTGGCCGGTGAGTGTACTTATAATACAGGATACTTGGTTAAATTAAAAATGCGGGTTTACTAACCAAAGACTTTTAAAAATATATATTTAGTAGATGGTGACTGCTGATTTAAGCCTTGAACCATTTAAACAGATGGGTTATATAACCAGTTGTTATGAAGTGTATAATTATATATATTTATATATATACCAAAACCACTTCCTGGTACCAGGATATTAACGTGTTTATTTCTGATTTTTTCACACGAGGGTCTACGGACAATGACTCAAGGAAATGTTCAGGATCACATAATCATCTCAGCATCTGACTGCTGATATATTAATAATCACCTAAATAAACATGTTTTACCAAGACGAGCTAGCATTAGCTTAGCTCAGGACAGTCACGTGACTCATCTTAAAGAAGGGTTAACGTTACCTTCTGGGATATTAAACACAACGCTTTCATAATAGTTAAATGTAGTAAAACCTTTTTATCTGTGAAATGGTCTTCCATGCTGCTTTGTTTAGCATTTTCGTCCCATGAACATCCAAAAGGACTCAAATCTTTTTCTACGAGTCTTTAAGACCACTTGTTGGTCCCAAGATGGCGGCGGCACAGGCGCAGTTCTTTTTAGACCAGCAGACATGTTGTGATTAAAGCGTCCCAGTTATGAGGATTTCCTTCTTTTCTTCGTCTTCAGGGACAATAGACTAAATATTTCAGCAATTTGACAACACCTTAGTAAACAGGGACGTTAATAGATAAGAACAAATACTCCTCCGTTGCAGCATTAGTGAAATAGCGCTAGCAGTTGAACCCTGACCTCAGAATATTTTATTACAGGAATAAAAGCTAATTTGGAGTGGAGTTAACCCTTCAAAGGGAGGGAGCGCAATACGTAGTCGTAGCCAGGACAACATACATGCTGCTCAGAAGATAAAGTTACTGCTGGTCAGCCTTCAATGTGGAGAGATGATCAGAATATAACACAGCTATCAGGGCATGAGGAGGAGGAAACAGCTGGGCTCTGAAACATGTTCACAACGAGGCAGAGTGAACGCGCTGGTGTTTTTTAAGGCTACTACTCCGAGAAAAGGTTTTTCCACATTGTTCACAGCTGTACGGCTTCTCTCCAGTGTGAATGCGCTGGTGATATTTAAGGCTACTACTCTGAGAAAAGGTTTTTCCACATTGTTCACAGCTGTACGGCTTCTCTCCAGTGTGAATGCGCTGGTGAGTTTTAAGGCTACTACTATGAGAAAAGGTTTCCCCACATTGTTCACAGCTGTACGGCTTCTCTCCAGTGTGAATGCGCTGGTGTTTTTTAAGGCCACTACTATGAGAAAAGGTTTCCCCACATTGTTCACAGCTGTACGGCTTCTCTCCAGTGTGAATGCGCTGGTGATATTTAAGGTTACTACTCTGAGAAAAGGTTTTTCCACATTGTTCACAGCTGTACGGCTTCTCTCCAGTGTGAATGCGCTGGTGAGTTTTAAGGCTACTACTATGAGAAAAGGTTTCCCCACATTGTTCACAGCTGTACGGCTTCTCTCCAGTGTGAATGCGCTGGTGAGACTTAAGGCTACCACTCATAGAAAAAGTTTTTCCACATTGTTCACACCAGTACGGCTTCTCTCCAGTGTGAACGCGCTGGTGATATTTAAGGCTATGACTATGAGAAAAGGTTTCCCCACATTGTTCACAGCTGTACGGCTTCTCTCCAGTGTGAATGCGCTGGTGAGTTTTAAGGTTACTACTCTGAGAAAAGGTTTCCCCACATTGTTCACAGCTGTACGGCTTCTCTCCAGTGTGAATGCGCTCATGAGATTTAAGGCTATAACTACGAGAAAAGGTTTCTCCACATTGTTCACAGCTGTACGGCTTCTCTCCAGTGTGAATGCGCTTGTGATATTTAAGGCTATTACTATGAGAAAAGGTTTCTCCACATTGTTCACAGCTGTACGGCTTTTCTCCAGTGTGAATGCGCTCGTGAGATTTAAGGACATCACCACGAGAAAAGGTTTCCCCACATTGTTCACAGCTGTACGGCTTCTCTCCAGTGTGAATGCGTTGATGGCATTTTAGGTGACCCTGTCGTGCGAAAGCTGCCCCACATTGATCACAACTGTACAGCTTCTCTCCAGTGTGAATGAGCTGGTGTTTTCTAAGGTTACCACTCTGAGAAAACTTTTTTCCACATTGTTCACACCAATACGGCTTCTCTCCAGTGTGAATGCGTTGATGTGTTTTTAGTGAACTCTGTAGTATGAAAGCTGCCCCACATTGATCACAGCTGTAAGGTTTCTCTCCAGTGTGAACGCTCTGATGAACCTTTAAATATCCTGATGTTGTGAAGGCTTTGTCACAGTGCTGACAGCGGTGACGTTTGACTCCTCTTCCTCTCCGTTTCTATCAGACAGAAAAACCAAGAGAGTGAGTTAGTGAGGTGCCATGCTGTAGAGATCTATCTTAAACTAGAAACATTTAGAACATGTCTATGGAACATTGACTGATGCATTACCTTTCTTAATTACCTGCCAACATCCCCATTAAAATCCAACTTGCATGGCCAGCAGTATTGGGCAGTAACGATACTAGTTTAACTACTTCTCAGTAGCGTCACCGGTGTCTGAATCAAACAGCTTTTCAGAAGTTTACCTCTTTTATTGAGCAAGTAACGTGGTATTGTCCACACAAGCTCCATTTCCTCAAGCATTTCTGAAGCTCAGCAGAGCTTTCTGCTGAGCTCTGGAATAAAACTGCTGAGCATCACTGATGCCTCTGACAAACACCGGCGCATATGTCGTGGTCATGGTGGTTTAAAAATATAGCTTTGATGTATGTAAAGGTTCTGAGTCATCCAGGATATAGTATCCAAGAAGGGTTCAAATCAAGAGCAACTGGACTGGGTTAAGGCTGAATCCCATTTCTCTATCTTACCCCTTCCCCTTAGTTTGCGCTCACGCGGGACCTAGTGCTGTCCCAATCCTTTTTTTGACCGAGGGGTAGGGGTAAGACGAAGGGCTGTATGGCCCTCGAAATCGAGTGAGGACGGTAGCTGACTTGAAACACAGCAAGCAACAATGGCTGCTGCATCGGCCAGAGAGACCCAGAAATGTAAGTATTCTCGGCTTAAATAATTGATTTAAAAGTTACAACAGTCTTGTTTTGTGGTCTATACAGTCCTGTAGATATGTACTTGCAACCATGTTCTTAATTGAAACTTAAAAAAAAAAACAAATCGCTAGCTTGCGCTAATCGCTAACGTTGATTTGAATAACAGTCCCGCATTTCTCTGCCTTGAATGGATTGTATATATCGCATAGACTGTATATATTAATATTAACGGTCTATGATACATCGCTACGTGCTTTACATATACCGTCCTGTATCACACAGGGACCAGGAGGACCCAGCAGCTGGTCCACTTTATACTATATATACAGTCCTGTATCACACAGGGACCAGGAGGACCCAGCACCTGGTCCACTTTATACTATATATACAGTCCTGTATCACACAGGGACCAGGAGGACCCAGCACCTGGTCCACTTTATACTATATATACAGTCCTGTATCACACAGGGACCAGGAGGACCCAACAGCTGATCCACTTTATACTATATATACAGTCCTGTATCACACAGGGACCAGGAGGACACAGCAGCTGGTCCACTTTATACTATATATACCGTCCTGTATCACACAGGGACCAGGAGGACCCAGCACCTGGTCCACTTTATACTATATATACCGTCCTGTATCACACAGGGACCAGGAGGACCCAGCAGCTGATCCACTTTATACTATATATACCGTCCTGTATCACACAGGGACCAGGAGGACCCAGCAGCTGGTCCACTTTATACTATATATACCGTCCTGTATCACACAGGGACCAGGAGGACCCAGCAGCTGGTCCACCTTGGGGCTGAAAACGAGCAGAAGTTTCTTAAATCATGTGTTCATGTTGTCCCCGTTCATTACTGCATTGGTACTGTATTATTGTTATTGTATCATTTGTAATTAATTCCTGTTCATGCACTTGTATATTGTTGTTGGTTATGATAGGGACACTGATGATTTTCGAGGGGGTCTGGAATATCAGAACAGCTGTAGTTTGTTTGTGGTCTTGTCTTTTTTTTTTTAGTTTTATATATCTGAAGCCTTTTTATGTGACATGTAAGTTATGGTTCTAATAGTTGATAATGGTTCTGTAATATAATAAATTTAATGTAATGTTTTTGCCTGTTATATTTAATTTATTGGGCAATAAAGACAGAATTTTTTAACAAAATGTTTTTCTGAACATCAATGACATTCAAAACGGTGATAACTGAAACAGATATACAACACACCGTGTTTGTGTGTGTGTGTGTGTGTGTGTGTGTGTGTGTGCATACACATATGTATTGCAAACAGACCTGAGTATTACACAGATAAAAACATCTGCCTCTGCACCACCAAAGTGAACATAAAATAATATATAAATATATAAATGCATATGACACTGTTTGCATTTGACAGACAGAGACGCCATCTTGGAAGTTTGATCAATACTGTATGGTGATGTCACCGAGTGGTGTCCCAATTCAAAGGGGGATGTTTTCACCCCTAGCACTTACCCCTTGGTTTCTAGGGGTAGGGGTAAGGGGTAAGGGGTAGGGGTAAGATAGAGAAATGGGATTCAGCCTAAAGGTCGTTGAAGACAAGCTTAAAAGACAGTTGGTTTTTGTTCCTAAAAAGCATTTTGGGGGTGTAGAGGGCCACGCCCATTTTAACCAATCAGTACACCATTGTCTGTGTGGCCTTAGGAGTGGCCCTAGATCAAACACTTCAAATTTGGTAAAGATCACATGGGCAGTCCATACAGAGATATATACGCTGTATATGTACCTTTGTAAAGATTTGGTCCAGAGTCTCAGAGGGGGATGAAAAAAAAAAAGAATCTCAGGATTCACGTTGATGTATTTATTGTATTTAATTGTGACGAGATATGCAAAAGTTTGTCTGGGTCTCTATTTACAAAAAAAAATATATTTTGTAAGTTACTCATTTGGGAACCAAAGACAATTAATTTAGCAAGGTTTTGTACCAGCAACCTCAGGATGCTATATGCCAAGCTTCAGGCAGATGGGTCAGTGAACCAGGACGTAGCAGCTATATGGAGTCGGGGAAAGCTTAAGAGGTGAAATCATATCTTACTCTGCCTGTCAGTCAGAGGTTGCTAAGGGCATCTCAAGAGGAAGCATAGAACTTAAGATATCCCTGTACGCTGATGACCTCTTGGTCTTTCTTTCCTGTCCAGACAAATCCGTCCCCCTTGTACTAACTGAGTTGAAGGACTTTGGGCATATCTCAGGTTATAAATTAAATCTGCATAAAAGCGACCTCATGCCGGTTAACGCAGCAGCCACAGCCCCCCCTCTCAAAGCCCTCCAGAACGTCCCTGGAGCACTTTAAATATCTGGTGTCTAACGCAAAATGAAACCATATCCATAACAATATAAACAACATTGCAGCAGATGCGAGGACGTTAGCACCGGTGCGTCCTAGAGGAAAAATATTACTGGAGCCCTAGAGCCCTGTGAGCTAACAGACGCTAACTAGCACCCTAGAGCCCTGTGAGCTAACAGACACTAACTAGCACCCTAGAGCCCTGTAAGCTAACAGACACTACCTAGCACCCTAGAGCCCTGTGAGCTAACAGACGCTAACTAGCACCCTAGAGCCCTGTGAGCTAACAGACACTAACTAGCACCCTAGAGCCCTGTGAGCTAACAGACACTACCTAGCACCCTAGAGCCCTGTGAGCTAACAGACACTAACTAGCACCCTAGAACCCTGTGAGCTAACAGACACTAACTAGCACCCTAGAGCCCTGTGAGCTAACAGACATTAACTAGCACCCTAGAGCCCTGTGAGCTAACAGACACTAACTAGCACCCTAGAGCCCTGTGAGCTAACAGACATTAACTAGCACCCTAGAGCCCTGTGAGCTAACAGACACTAACTAGCACCCTAGAGCCCTGTGAGCTAACAGACACTACCTAGCACCCTAGAGCCCTGTGAGCTAACAGACACTACCTAGCACCCTAGAGCCCTGTGAGCTAACAGACACTAACTAGCACCCTAGAGCCCTGTGAGCTAACAGACATTAACTAGCACCCTAGAGCCCTGTGAGCTAACAGACACTAACTAGCACCCTAGAGCCCTGTGAGCTAACAGACATTAACTAGCACCCTAGAGCCCTGTGAGCTAACAGACACTAACTAGCACCCTAGAGCCCTGTGAGCTAACAGACATTAACTAGCACCCTAGAGCCCTGTGAATTAACAGACACTAACTAGCACCCTGTTAGCTAACAGACACTAACTAGCACCCTAGAGCCCTGTGAGCTAACAGACACTAACTAGCACCCTAGAGCCCTGTTAGCTAACAGACACTAACTAGCACCCTAGAGCCCTGTTAGCTAACAGACACTAACTAGTACCCTAGAACCACGTGAGCTAACAGACGCTAACTAGCACCCTAGAGCCCTGTGAGTTAACAGACACTAACTAGCACCCTAGCACCCTGTTAGCTAACAGACACTAACTAGCACCCTAGAACCCTGTGAGCTAACAGACGCTAACTAGCACCCTAGCACCCTGTTAGCTAACAGACACTAACTAGTACCCTAGAACCCTGTGAGCTAACAGACACTAACTAGCACCCTAGAGCCCTGTGAGCTAACAGACACTAACTAGCACCCTAGAGCCCTGTGAGCTAACAGACACTAACTAGCACCCTAGAGCCCTGTGAGTTAACAGACACTAACTAGCACCGACTAGCACTGGTCACTGCTGTTGTCTGAAAACAACCCAGACGGGACAAAATGTTGCGTTTACTGGTAAACTGTAAACCTTGAGACCGCCGTATGACAGACTGCTATCTGTAGAGTTGTCCTCCGTCCCTCTGTCCTCTGGGACTGTCTCCATCCAGAAACTAAGCTGCACGGTGCAGGAACAACTCTGATTGGCTCATGATCAGACAGGTTTACGGAGCGGTAGATGGGCTTTGCAAAAAAAATCGTAGCGCTACATAATATATAAATCCTAAAAGACATTTGTGGAACCCTCTGTGTGATTCATTAATATTGAGATTAGATTTCTGGGACTCTTCAGTCTGGAGTACCCTCATTACTTCACTCACCTCCTCCTCCCTGACACCTTTCCTCTTGCCCTTCTTCTTCTTCTTCTTCTCCTTCTCCTCCGTCTCCTTGTGTGTCTGCATGTACTCGGCGATCAGGTCCAGGTCCAGGTGGTCTTGTGGCTCCCATGTGTTCTCCTCACTGGAAAGGTGAGAGCAGACAGAAGAACATCTCCTCACACTTTGTTTTTAGACAATCCATTCTCCCTCTAATCAGCATTCCTATTATTCCTTTCTTCTATCGCCATCTTGGAAGGTTATTTGTGGGTCTGCACCGTAGAGTCTAAATACCAAACCTTCAACTTTGAGGGCGTGATACCATGCTGACACTTATTAACAATATGTACATATATTATATCTCTCAGGACCAAGACCACCAAGTATTAATATTATAGACTCATACTTACTCTGAGAACCCCTTCCATTTCAGCAGAAACTCTACTCTTCCCTTCACCACTCTGCGCTGCAACACCTTCTCCACCACATACTCCTCCTCCTCCTCTTCCTCCTCCACTGCTGCAGGCTGCTCCTCCTCTTCCTCCTCCTCCTCCTCCTCCTTCTTGCCCTTCTTTCCTGCTCTGGTCGCCATCTTGCCGTCTGCTGAGGATGCCTTTGGTAGACCCAAAGGGGGGGGCGGACATGCAGAGACAATGATACCAGGGTTAGAAGAACTAATGGGAGGTGTGAGTGAATTCTAGCTGACCATGTTTTACTAGATTAAAATCTTCTGTTTGAATGGAGCCAATGCGAGGGCTGATGAGGGACCAATCCAGAGGACTTCAGAGAGTCCAGTATCTCCTGCATTCAGACTGATTTAAAATACAAAAACATTTATTTTTAATAAATTGATTATTAATATAAAACTAATCCCTTTCATTAGCAATTAAATGTAATACTTTTACAATTTGTTAAGTAAGAGATAAACATCATTTGATCAGAATGAATCTGCAGAGGCGCTGCTGCCTCGGACGCTGATGAGTGAAGAGAGTTGTGGAAACTTTCCCGGCGGGTCAACAGTCCAGACGTTCGCTAGCCATTACACAAAAGCGCATTTTGGATTTCTTTATAAATCAACCACAGGCTAAAAGCCTAAAAGATCGGAGGCAGAAAACTCAGCAACTGTAACCGAAAGATGTAGCAGCAACACCTCACCTCCACACTCCCAGAGAGACCTGCTAGCATCAGACCACCAGGTAGCTAACGTTGTTAGCCCAGCTAGCAGCACCTCACCTCCACACTCCCAGAGAGACCTGCTAGCATCAGACCACCAGGTAGCTAACGTTGTTAGCCCAGCTAGCAGCACCTCACCCCCACACTCCCAGAGAGACCTGCTAGCATCAGACCACCAGGTAGCTAACGTTGTTAGCCCAGCTAGCAGCACCTCACCCCCACACTCCCAGAGACCTGCTAGCATCAGACCACCAGGCAGCTAACGTTGTTAGCCCAGCTAGCAGCACCTCACCCCCACACTCCCAGAGCGACCTGCTAGCATCAGACCACCAGGCAGCTAATGTTGTTAGCCCAGCTAGCAGCACCTCACCTCCACACTCCCAGAGAGACCTGCTAGCATCAGACCACCAGGCAGCTAATGTTGATAGCCCAGCTAGCAGCACCTCAACCCCACACTCCCAGAGCGACCTGCTAGCACCAGACCACCAGGCAGCTAACGTTGTTAGCCAAGCTAGCAGCACCTCACCTCCACACTCCCAGGGCGATCTGCTAGCATCAGACCCAGGCAGCTAATGTTGTTAGCCAAGCTAGCAGCACCTCTCCACCTCCACACTCCCAGAGAGACCTGCTAGCATCAGACCCAGGCAGCTAACGTTGTTAGCCAAGCTAGCAGCACCTCAGTGCTGCAGCCTCGGGGGGTCACACTGTTCCTGGTAGACGTTTTGGAGATGAGGATGTTTGTGTGTTTTTTGTGTTATGACTGCAACACAAGGTAAGACTGCTGGTGTATTATTATGCTGCCGCCGTGCAGTAAGTCGGCATCAACTGTTCAGTAACAGTTCATCTTAAAGTCTATATGATTTATTGGAGATAATTGTTTTTTACTCACGTGTAAAGCCTTCTTAATGGAAAACCAGAATGAGGTTGCACCTATATTTGATTATCCTACCTTATAGTTATTAAGACCTGTTAATATACGGCCCAATATCTTTATGCCTTAAATTTGCTATTGCTGTGCATTTCTCTATTTCAATGCTTGTGTCAGGACAGACTGGCTTCACTTTCATTTGATTTAATATAATTCAGTGATGTGTTCAGTGGCAGTTTTAACCTGTAGTAGGCCTACTCCGTGCCATTGTTGCAGCCGTGTGCCTATACTGCGTTACCCGAGTCTAGTTGGTCCTGTCTTGTATTATGGACTTTATTCTTGTTTTCATGCTTGTGTTTCTGCGTGTAGCCTACATGTGTTCCAGTTTTATTATCGAAGCCTTATTACTGACACCACAAAGTACCTTTGTTTTAATAAAGAGTCTTTATCTCGACAGGAGGCCTATGGGTAAGAAAGAAATTTATATTTGGTTGAATAGCGGTAACGGTGTATTATTTTCTGGTGTTTCCGGGTCAGTAGCCAATGGAAGGCTCATTATTGTCTTGGATCGGCTATTTATAATCTCAATATGATGATAATCATTTATAAGCAGTGAAATAAGTTGTGATGGATGCAGTTAGGTGTGTGATGGTCAGCACCCCCAATTCAAAATCTGTTCCCGGGGCTCTGCTCCTAATGCAGCGCTACTGCTAAAAACAGGACTATCCAGAAAGGAAGCAGGTCTCTGCAGTACCCCCACCAACAGAAGCTGGAGTACGAGCTGGTGAATCAAGTGTAGCATTGCTCATTATGACTACAGTCTAAAACAAGAAAATAAACTGACCCTAAATAAAAACCAAACCAGAGCTGAGCTCGGGTCCTGTCCAACGTGTAAAGGACAACGCTGAGAGACGTCCTCCAGGAGACCCCAGTCCACGATGTCCAGAGGAACCCACCACAGTCCACGATGTCCAGAGGAACCCACCACAGTCCACGATGTCCAAAGGAACCCACCACAGTCCACGATGTCCAAAGGAACCCACCACAGTCCACGATGTCCAAAGGAACCCACCACAGTCCACGATGTCTGAAGGAACCCACCACAGTCCACGATGTCCAAAGGAACCCACCACAGTCCACGATGTCCGAAGGAACCCACCACAGTCCACGATGTCCAAAGGAACCCACCACAGTCCACGATGTCCAAAGGAACCCACCACGGTCCGTCGACGGCAGGAAGACGTCCACTCACCTAACGGCGGTCACGGCACCAATGTGACGGTCCTGTGTGACAGCCTGTGTGTGTGTGTGTGTGTGTGTGTGTGTGTGTGAAGCTGCGTCTGCGTACAGGGAAACCAGACCGGATCAGGGAGGCACGTTGACGTCCCAGACAGAGACACACGCAGCCCACAGCAGCTATCAGGAGACCTGCTCGTTGCTATTAACCATCTAACTGGGATCGTATAGTGGGACGGTTGTTTTTAACAGAAGTAGAACGAGAATGGTTCATAAAGCTTTGTCTATTTCACAGTAAAATGTAAAATAAAACCCTCAACTCCTAAAAGGCTTTCTAGTGTATAGAAAGACAGGATATTAAATAGTATGCTACCTGAACACAGCTCCTACATTAACACTGCACATTCTCATCTAACGGTACATTTTACACATAAAGTCAACACCAGTTCCCTGCATATGGAAACCAGACCGGATCAGGCCAGCACGCTGACCCCGGGACAGAGACACGAGCAGCGGGTCAGACGGAGGAAACAATGCTAAATTAGCTACATTAGCATTCAGCTCTGAGCTTAACATTAGAGCCTCCCTCGACGCCAAACTACCGGCATCCGTCGCTGAACTACATCCCAACTACACAGTAGAATAAGACACTGTGTGGGGCTTTAAAACGTTTCGGCTAACATTGTCTCTGCAGCGTTTAACGTGCGACTCCCCGCAGCAGTTATCAGGAGTTCTGCTGGACATTACCCAGAGTCCGTTACCTTTAGCACCGCAGCGCAATGTGGAGGTGGCGCCAGCAGACGGCGCTGTTCCCATTATGGAGGAATGTAACTGAACCTATATACAACCCGTTACACTAGCAGTTAGCCACGAAGCTAACAGCGGAGCTAGCAGGTAGCCACGAAGCTAACAGCGGAGCTAGCAGTTAGCCACGAAGCTAACAGCGGAGCTAGCAGTTAGCCACGAAGCTAACTGCGGAGCTAACAACGGAGCTAGCCCGGCGTGTTGACGCATGCGCCGCTCGGGCTTCTATTCGCTTATTGTTCGCACGCGCTCTGGCTGCCGTGTAAAAGAGCAGTTATTAAGATATTTACCTGACCGCGTGCGGGTTCACCTGGAGCTCTGTCTCCGGAAGAACTCACCTAGAAGCT
>JABXJD010000785.1:55000-105000 GCA_013375575.1 Percina caprodes | reverse complement strand
GGCCCCCAACACCCAGAAGACCAAGGAGATCATTGTGGACTTCAGGAGCCCCCCTCCCTCCCAAATGTGTGTCTAGCTTTAAGTTCCTTGGGGTCCACATCACAAATAATCTTTCTTGTTCTCTCAACTCCTCTGGTCGGGTGAAGAAGGCGCAGCAGCACCTTCTCTTTCTACGTCCCAGAAGACTTCTACCGCTCCACCATTGAGAGCTCTGTTCTCCGTACGGTACGCTGCAGATCGCACGGCACTACAAAGAGAAGTGAAACCTGCCCAAAAGACTCCTCCCTCCCAGCCCCCCTCCACCCACAACACACCAACGAAGCCAAAACCCTTTGTCAAGGATGTTGTGTACCGAACACCATCCTCAGCCAGCACTCTGGGACCTGATGCTGGAGCCGACATCCTGATCACGGTTAGAACCCCGTTCACACGTACGTGGTTACTTAGAAAAACTGAGACATATCCCTTCGATTACACGCGAACGGAGAGTTCTCCTCTGAAAACGAGTCAGCGGCCAGAGAGAAGATTCTGGAAGACTTTGGTTGCACGTGTGCATGTAAACGGAGACAAGTGGAGGTTCAGGCAGCCGAGGAAGTGAGTCCTTGCGTGCCAAACCTGCCCCTACAGGTCACCAAACCTGCCCCTACAGGTCACCAAACCTGCCCCTACAGGTCACCAAACCTGCCCCTACAGGTCACCAAACCTGCCCCTACAGGTCACCAAACCTGCACCTACAGGTTAGCAACGCTCTTGGCGGCAGATATACACAGGTACGTGTAAACGAATACTTTCGTGAAAACCGACAACTGTACGCAATGTTATTTTTAAAGACTGAGAAGTTGAAATGTCCGTTTATGAAAACAGCCGTCTAGGTGTAAACGTGGCATACATGTGGATTAACTGCACCGTCCTGCTGTGGAACCTGTCCACTACGGGGCCGTGTGGAGGCGCTGGTGAGAGTAGAGGGGACTACTCTGAGCAAAACATTTCCCACATTGCTCACACCAGTACGGCTTCTCTCCAGTGTGAACGCGCCGGTGTTTTTTAAGGTCACTACTCTGAGTGAAAGCTGCCCCACATTGATCACAGCTGAACGGCTTCTCTCCGGTGTGAATGCGCTGGTGAGTTGTAAGGTGACTATTGTGAGAAAAGGTTTTCCCACATTGTTCACACCAGTACGGCTTCTCTCCAGTGTGAATGTGCCGGTGGCTTTCAGCATGTTCTGGAGTTTTGAACATTTTCTCACAGAAATTGCAGCTGTACGGTTTGTCTCCGGTGTGAATGCGCTGGTGTCTTTTAAGGTGGTTACTCTCAGTAAAGGTTTTTCCACAGAGATCACACCTGTACGGTTTGTCTCCGGTGTGAATGCGCCGGTGTCTTTTAAGGTGTCCACTCTCAGCAAATGTTTTCCCGCATTGATCACAGGCGTACGGCTTCTCTCCGGTGTGAATGCGTTTATGGTTTGTTAGGTTACTCTGTAGTGTGAAAGCTGCCCCACATTGATCACAGCTGTAAGGTTTCTCTCCAGTGTGAATGCGTTGATGTGTTTTTAGTGAACTCTGTAGTATGAAAGCTGCCCCACATTGATCACAGCTGTAAGGTTTCTCTCCAGTGTGTCCTCTTTGATGAACCTTTAAATATCCTGATGTTGTGAAGGATTTGTCACAGTGCTGACAGCGGTGACGTTTGACTCCTCTTCCTCTCCGTTTCTATCAGACAGAAAAACCAAGAGAGTGAGTTAGTGAGGTGCCGTGCTGTAGAGATCTATCTTAAACTAGAAACAACATTTAGAACATGTCTTTAGAACATTGTTTGACTGATGCATTACCTTTCTTAATTACCTGCCAACATCCCCATTAAAATCCAACTTGCATGGCCAGCAGTATTGGGCAGTAACGATACTAGTTTAACTACTTCTCAGTAGCGTCACTGGTGTCTGAGTCAAACAGCTTTTCAGAAGTTTACCTCTTTTATTGAGCAAGTAACGTGGTATTGTCCACACAAGCTCCATTTCCTCAAGCATTTCTGGAATAAAACTGCTGAGCATCACTGATGCCTCTGACAAACACCGGCGTATATGTCGTGGTCATGGTGGTTTAAAAATATAGCTTTGATGTATGTAAAGGTTCTGAGTCATCCAGGATATAGTATCCAAGAAGGGTTCAAATCAAGAGCAACTGGACTGGGTTAAAGGTTGTTGAAGACAGTTCGTCTAGCACAAAAAGACAAGCTTAAAAGACAGTTGGTTTTTGTTCCTAAAAAGCATTTTGGGGGTGTAGAGGGCCACGCCCATTTTAACCAATCAGTACACCATTGTCTGTGTGGCCTTAGGAGTGGCCCTAGATCAAACACTTCAAATTTGGTAAAGATCACATGGGCAGTTCATACAGAGATATGTACGCTGTATATGTACCTTTGTAAAGATTTGGTCCAGAGTCTCAGAGGGGGATGAAAAAAAAAAGAATCTCAGGATTCACGTTGATAGTATTTAATTTGACGAGATATGCAAAAGGTTTGTCTGGGTCTCTATTTACAAAAACATCATATTTTGTTACTTACTCGTTTGGGAACCAAAGACAATTAATTTAGTAAGGTTTTGTACCAGCAACCTCAGGATGCTATATGCCAAGCTTCAGGCAGATGGGTCAGTGAACCAGGACGTAGCAGCTATATGGAGTCGTGGAAAGCTTAAGAGGTGAAATCATATCTCATCTGCCCGTCAGTCAGAGGTTGATAGGGAAGCAGCGCTTCAGTCAAAGCGTGTCGACACACCTGATCAGGATGTTTTCAAAGAACTACTCACAAAGAAGGCAGAATATGACATCTTGGTCTCCAAGGAAACGGCAGAGTCCCTTTTTAAAACGCGTCATAATCATAATGAGTTTGGAGATAAACCGGGTAAATTACTCGCTCACCAAATTCGGCAGTCCTCCTCATCAAGGCCCATTAACCAGATTAACACAGATAATGGAACAACTATTAACCCCAAACCATTAACAGCCAGTTCAGAGAGTTTTATGCTTCATCATACTCCTCTGAGTGCCCGAATAACGAAACAATACAAACACCTTTTTAGTTCCTTGGATTTCCCTTCTATCACCTCTGAAATGGCATCTAGTCTGGACGCACCATTTACAATAAACAAAGTTAAGTGAAAACCCCATGAATAACCGAGGTAGAGAGGGAGTGACCCTGCCCGGGGCTTCCTCCGGATCAATGATCCATTTTATAATCATTTCATCTGATCTGAGGCCGTATGTTTTTGACACTCGGGTGAAGAGAGGGGCGGAGCTGTCAACTGATCACCATCTGGTGGTGAGTTGGCTCAGGGGGTGGGGGAGGACTCTGGACAGACCTGGTAAGTCCAAACGCGTAGTTCGGGTAAATTGGGAACGTCTGGAGGAGGCCCCTGTCCGATGGACTTTCAACTCACAACTCCGGCGGAGCTTTTCATGCATTTAACATTGCGTGGAAGTCTGGGACAGTGCCTAAGGAGTGGCAAACCGGGGTGGTGGTTCCCCTCTTCAAAAAGGGGGACCAGAGGGTGTGTGCCAATTACAGGGGTATCACACTTCTCAGCCTCCCTGGTAAAGTCTACTCCAAGGTGCTGGAAAGGAGGGTTTGGCCGATAGTCGAACCTCGGATTGAAGAGGAACAATGCGGATTCCGTCCTGGTCGTGGAACAACGGATCAGATCTTTACTCTTACGTTGTTTCTTTTGGAGAAAGCGTGGTGGTGCTGTTCCATAGCTGCCGCCTGGAGGCTTGCTCCAACCTAAACCTGGTTCTGATTCTGATAGTAGGGCTGCACGATTATGGCCAAAATGATAATCACGATTATTTTGATCAATATTGTGATCACGATTATTGTCACACAGGCTGTTTATAACGGCTTTCACATCCATGTTGTGCTACATTCCTCTTATGTTGAAGGTGTATGTTGTACATACAGCTGCATCACATGGAAATGAAAATCAGCTATCTGAAGTAAATAGCCTAGGATATATATATATATATTTTTTTTAATGTATCTCTGAGAAAGCTCCTTCACTTGTTTTCAACAATAACTGATTATAAGAGCTTGGGGGTGCTACTCACAGAGAGACGGCTGATCATTATGAACGGTGTTAATAACAATTAAAACTGGACAAATGTCAGAAGTGTGGACCGGCGCTGTGACCGGCTGCAAGGAGAGTAAGAGGAGAGAGAGTAAGAGGAGAAAGAGTAAGAGGAGAAAGAGTAAGAGGAGAGAGAGTAAGAGGAGAGAGAGTAAGGCTGAATCTCATTTCTCTATCTTACCCCTACCCCTTACCCCTTCCCCTTGGTTTGCGCGTTCACGCGGGACCTAGTGGTGTCCCAATCCTTTTTTTGACCGAGGGGTAGGGGTAAGACGAAGGGCTGTATGGCCCTTGAAACCAAGTGACAACGGAGACCTCACTTGGTAATCACAGGAAGCAACAATGGCTGCTGCATCGGCCAGAGAGACCCAGAAATGTAAGTATTCTCGGCTTAAATAATTGATTTAAAAGTTACGACAGTCTTGTTTTGTGGTCTATACAGTCCTGTACATGTATACTTGGAACCATGTTCTTAATTGAAACTTTAAAAAAATCGCTAGCTTGCGCTAACGCTAATCGCTAACGCTAATCGCTAACGCTAATCGCTAACGTTGATTTGAACAACAGTCCCGCATTTCTCTGCCTTGAATGGACTGTATACATCGCATAGACTGTATATATTAATATTAACGGTCTATGATACATCGCTACGTGCTTTACATATACCGTCCTGTATCACACAGGGACCAGGAGGACCCAGCAGCTGGTCCACTTTATACTATATATACCGTCCTGTATCACACAGGGACCAGGAGGACCCAGCAGCTGGTCCACTTTATACTATATATACAGTCCTGTATCACACAGGGACCAGGAGGACCCAGCAGCTGGTCCACTTTATACTATATATACAGTCCTGTATCACACAGGGACCAGGAGGACCCAGCAGCTGGTCCACTTTATACTATATATACCGTCCTGTATCACACAGGGACCAGGAGGACCCAGCAGCTGGTCCACTTTCGGGCTGAAAACGAGCAGAAGTTTCTTAAATCATGTGTTCATGTTGTCCCCGTTCATTACTGCATTGGTACTGTATTATTGTATTATTGTAATCATTTGTAATTAATTCCTGTTCATGCACTTGTATATTGTTGTTGGTTATGATAGGGACACTGATGATTTGTGAGGGGGGGGGGTCTGGAATATCAGAACAGCTGTAGTTAATTTGTTTGTTTGTGGTCTTGTCTTTTTTTTTTTTAGTTTTATATATCTGAAGCCTTTTTATGTGACATGTAAGTTATGGTTCTAATAGCTGATAATGGTTCTGTAATATAATATATTTAATGTAATGTTTTTGCCTGTTATGTTAAATTTATTGGGCAATAAAGACAGATTTTTTTTAACAAAATGTTTTTCTGAACATCAATGACATTCAAAACGGTGATAACATGCATATGACACTGTTTGCATTTGACAGACAGAGACGCCATCTTGGAAGTTTGTGATCAATACTGTATGGTGATGTCACCGAGTGGTGTCCCAATTCAAAGGGGGATGTTTTCACCCCTAGCACTTACCCCTTGGTTTCTAGAGAGTGAGTAAGAGGAGAGAGAGGAGAGGAGAGAGAGGAGAGAGAGGAGAGAGGGTTATAGGAGAGAGAGTAAGAGGAGAGAGAGTAAGAGGAGAGAGAGTAAGAGGAGAGAGGAGGGATCCAAACACCGGCACGTCTTTACAGAAGAAATGGGTCATGTAACGCAAAATGAAACCATAGCGATAAAAACAACAATGCAGCGGGTGCGAGGACATTAGCACCGGTGCGTCCTAGAGGAAAAATATTACTGGAGCCCTGTGAGCTAACACACGCTAACTAGCACCCTAGAGACCTGTGAGCTAACACATGCTAACTAGCACCCTAGAGACCTGTGAGCTAACACATGCTAACTAGCACCCTAGAGACCTGTGAGCTAACACATGCTAACTAGCACCCTAGAGACCTGTGAGCTAACACACGCTAACTAGCACCCTAGAGCCCTGTGAGCTAACACACGCTAACTAGCACCCTAGAGCCCTGTGAGCTAACACACGCTAACTAGCACCCTAGAGCCCTGTGAGCTAACACACGCTAACTAGCACCCTAGAGCCCTGTGAGCTAACACAAGCTAACTAGCACCCTAGAGCCCTGTGCGCTAACACAAGCTAACTAGCACCCTAGAGCCCTGTGCGCTAACACACGCTAACTAGCACCCTAGAGCCCTGTGAGCTAACACAAGCTAACTAGCACCCTAGAGCCCTGTGAGCTAACAGACACTAACTAGCACCCTAGAGCCCTGTGAGCTAACAGACACTAACTAGCACCCTAGAGCCCTGTGAGCTAACACAAGCTAACTAGCACCCTAGAGCCCTGTGAGCTAACAGACACTAACTAGCACCCTAGAGCCCTGTAAGCTAACAGACGCTAACTAGCACCCTAGAGCCCTGTGAGCTAACACAAGCTAACTAGCACCCTAGAGCCCTGTGAGCTAACAGACACTAAGGCTGAATCCAATTTCTCTATCTTACCCCTACCCCTTACCCCTTGGCCCTAGAAACCAAGGGGTAAGTGCTAGGGGTGAAAACATCCCCCTTTGAATTGGGACACCACTTGGTGACATCACCATACAGTATTGATCACAAACTTCCAAGATGGCGTCTCTGTCTGTCAAATGCGTGGGTTTTGACAACAGTGTCATATGCATGTTATCACCGTTTTGAATGTCATTGATGTTCAGAAAAACATTTTGTTAAAAAAAATCTGTCTTTATTGCCAATAAATTTAACATAACAGGCAAAAACATTACATTAAATATATTACAGAACCATTATCAACTATTAGAACCATAACTTACATGTCACACACATAAAAAGGCTTCAAATATATAAAACTAAAAAAAAAAGACAAGACCACAAACAAACTATAGCTGTTCTGATATTCCACACCCCCCCCCCTCACAAATCATCAGTGTCCCTATCATAACCAACAACAATATACAAGTGCATGAACAGGAATTAATTACAAATGATTACAATAATACAGTACCAATGCAATAATGAACGGGTACAACATGAACACATGATTTAAGAAACTTCTGCTCGTTTTCACCCCCAAGGTGGACCAGCTGCTGGGTCCTCCTGGTCCCTGTGTGATACAGGACGGTATATATAGTATAAAGTGGACCAGCTGCTGGGTCCTCCTGGTCCCTGTGTGATACAGGACGGTATATATAGTATAAAGTGGACCAGCTGCTGGGTCCTCCTGGGTCCTGTGTGATACAGGACGGTATATGTAAAGCACGTAACGATGTATCATAGACCGTTAATATTAAAATATACAGTCTATGCGATATATACAATCCATTCAAGGCAGAGTTGTTCAAATCAACGTTAGCGTTAGCGATCAGCGTTAGCGATTAGCGTTAGCGATTAGCGTTAGCGCAAGCTAGCGATTTTTTTTAAAGTTTCAATTAAGAACATAGTTGCAAGTATACATGTACAGGACTGTATAGACCACAAAACAAGACTGTCGTAACTTTTAAATCAATTATTTAAGCCGAGAATACTTACATTTCTGGGTCTCTCTGGTCGATGCAGCAGCCATTGTTGCTTGCTGTGATTACAAGTAAGGTCGCGTTTTGACTTGGTTTCAAGGGCCATACAGCCCTTCGTCTTACCCCTACCCCTTGGTCACAAAAAGGATTGGGACAGCACTAGGTCCCGCGTGAACGCGCAAAACCAAGGGGAAGGGGTAAGATAGAGAAATGAGATTCAGCCCAACTAGCACCCTAGAGCCCTGTGAGCTAACAGACACTAACTAGCACCCTAGAGCCCTGTGAGCTAACAGACACTGACTAGCACCCTAAAGCCCTGTGAGCTAACAGACACTAACTAGCACCCTAGAGCCCTGTGAGCTAACAGACACTAACTAGCACCCTAGAGCCCTGTGAGCTAACA
This sequence comes from Percina caprodes, assembly GCA_013375575.1. Lineage (NCBI taxonomy): Eukaryota > Metazoa > Chordata > Actinopteri > Perciformes > Percidae > Percina > Percina caprodes. The sequence goes on along the minus strand of JABXJD010000785.1, from coordinate 96,953 downwards.
GACACTAACTAGCACCCTAGAGCCCTGTGAGCTAACAGACACTAACTAGCACCCTAGAGACCTGTGAACTAACAGACACTAACTAGCACCCTAGAGCCCTGTGAGCTAACAGACACTAACTAGCACCCTAGAGCCCTGTGAGCTAACAGACACTAACTAGCACCCTAGAGCCCTGTGAGCTAACAGACACTAACTAGAACCCTAGAGACCTGTGAACTAACAGACACTAACTAGCACCCTAGAGACCTGTGAACTAACAGACACTAACTAGCACCCTAGAGACCTGTGAACTAACAGACACTAACTAGCACCCTAGAGACCTGTGAACTAACAGACACTAACTAGCACCCTAGAGACCTGTGAACTAACAGACACTAACTAGCACCCTAGAGACCTGTGAACTAACAGACACTAACTAGCACCCTAGAGACCTGTGAACTAACAGACTCTAACTAGCACCCTAGAGCCCTGTGAGCTAACAGACACTAACTAGCACCCTAGAGCCCTGTGAGCTAACAGACACTAACTAAAACCCTAGAGACCTGTGAACTAACAGACACTAACTAGCACCCTAGAGACCTGTGAACTAACAGACACTAACTAGCACCCTAGAGACCTGTGAACTAACAGACACTTACTAGAACCCTAGAAATTGCTTGATCATGCACATTTGATCGTGGGAAGTTGTGATCGTTATTAAATTCGATTAATTGTGCAGCCAGAATGTAAAACCTGACTTTTTTTTTTTTTCAATCCCATTCTGAGTTTATCTAACAAATCTGTTGAATATTGGCCACCAGGGGGCGCTACATAATATATAAATCCTAAAAGACATTTGTGGAACCCTCTGTGTGATTCATTAATATTGAGATTAGATTTCTGTGACTCTTCAGTCTGGAGTACCCTCTTTCCTTCACTCACCTCCTCCTCCCTGACACCTTTCCTCTTGCCCTCCTCCTTCTCCTTCTCCTCCGTCTCCTCGTGTGTCTGCATGTACTCGGCGATCAGGTCCAGGTCCAGGTGGTCTTGTGGCTCCCATGTGTTCTCCTCACTGGAAAGGTGAGAGCAGACAGAAGAACATCTCCTCACACTTTGTTTTTAGACAATCCATTCTCCCTCTAATCAGCATTCCTATTATTCCTTTCTTCTATCGCCATCTTGGAAGGTTATTTGTGGGTCTGCACCGTAGAGTCTAAATACCAAACCTTCAACTTTGAGGGCGTGATACCATGCTGACACTTATTAACAATATGTACATATATTATATCTCTCAGGACCAAGACCACCAAGTATTAATATTATAGACTCATACTTACTCTGAGAACCCCTTCCATTTCAGCAGAAACTCTACTCTTCCCTTCACCACTCTGCGCTGCAACACCTTCTCCACCACATACTCCTCCTCCTCCTTCACTGCTGCTGGCTGCTCCTCCTCTTCCTCCTTCACTGCTGCAGGCTGCTCCTCCTCTTCCTCCTTCTTTCCTGCTCCGGTCGCCATCTTGCCGTCTGCTGACGGTGCCTTTGGTAGACCCGGGGACATGCAGAGACGATAGGCTCGTTCGAGATGAACCAGGTCTGCGCAGAATCGATCACCGGCGATCGGCGCCCGTTGCATGCCGGTTAGATTTGTGTCCAACTTGATCCCGACTTGCTCTGACGTCATGCACATGTGGGCAACGGAAATCTCACGAGAGCAAGGCGGCCGCAGGTCTGAGACCAGGGGGACGCAGGTCTGAGACCAGGGGGACGCAGGTCTGAGACCAGGGGGACGCAGGTCTGAGACCAGGGGGACGCAGGTCTGAGACCAGGGGGACGCAGTTCTGAGACGCAGGTAGCGCAGTTGCTTTTCACCGACTGCAAGAGCCAGGCGGACCCAGAGCATGCTGGGAAACGCCGGCTTCTCAGCTGATTTAACAGCTGATTGGTTTACAACATGATGACGTTTTACATAAACTTTTTATTGTTTTTTAATCGGAAGGATTTTAGTTGCTATTTGTCTGATTTAAAGAATTATTCTGTACAGAACACACGTTGTGTGGCTGATAGTGATGTTAAGAAGTCAGAGAGACTAAATCCGTTCAGATCTCTGATCATCTCCAGTCTGTTAATTAAAATCAGCAGCAGATCTCATGTAGAACATTCTGAGAGCTACTCTGTCATAATTAAAACAACTAGAGACTGGACCAGCTGATCTGTGGGTCTGATTATATTTTATTAAATCATAATCGCACCACAGTGTTTTTGTCACTTCCTGTCCAGCCTGAAGGCGGCTGGAATTGGATGGAAACTGTCCGACTTTACCGTAGCTTTTTGTCCCCCCCCCCTGCTGCTGCCGCCTGCTCTCGTCCACTTTACAGGCGAGGCGCAGTTCATCTCGAACGAGCCTATTGATACCAGGGTTAGAAGAACTAATGGGAGGTGTGAGTGAATTCTAGCTGACCATGTTTTACTAGATTAAAATCTTCTGTTTGAATGGAGACAATGCGAGGGCTGATGAGGGACCAATCCAGAGGACTTCAGAGAGTCCAGTATCTCCTGCATTCAGACTGAAAGAACTACTAAAATGGAAGGCCCAAAAGTCATTAACTGGAGCTCCAAGCTACATGCATAGTAGCCTGGACCAACCACACTTCATTTAGCAGAACATCTCCAGATGTTCCTGTGTGAAATTGGAAAGTTCAGAAAGAGGTTTTGATGGTGCAACAAGGCCGGCCTGGTACCTTCTTTAAGGGACTACAGTGGGGTTCCAAGGTTTTGGGCAAGTTGGAGGTGCGACGTAGGGCGGCACAATTAATCAAATTTTAATCACGACCACGATTTTGGCTTCTCGCGATAAAATTTGCGTAATTGAGCGATTTTGTTTTAATTTAATAGAACGCTCCGGGTTTTTTTGCGAATCTAGCGCTCTGTAAACCTGTCTGATCATGAGCCAGTCAGAGCTGTTCCCAACATAAACACAGACACATACTGCACTCTCTGGAAATATTACAACTTCTTTAGACCTTTTTATGTTACTGTATTTTATTATTTTCCAGTTTCTTGTAATATCTGGACTATTTCAGGATTTTCTTTCTTGAAAAACTGAAGTACTGTGAAGTGAATTTCTCAGTAAAATAATGAATGCTTTAAGAAACCAGCACCATGGACTGCTAATTAGCCTGTTAGCTTCTGCTCGAGGCTGCTAGCATGTAAAACTCCTCTCAAACTGACTAAAAACACGGAAACATTACGTTAAATCGGACAAAACAACAAACGTTAGAAGAGAGCTGAGACTGTAACGCCAGTGTGACGTCCTCTAGGGGACGGTCTCGCTGTGTTGTGTGTCTCTGACCCCGGGCTGGACGGGTTAGGTGAGATATAATACTGTCGGCTATTTGTTCTCCAATCATTTGGGCAATTAAGCCAACTCGATCTAACAAGCCAGGGGCCACATGGTCAGAGTGGGGTGTTGAACTAGTGACTGGTTGCCTATGTGGGTCACGTACATCAGTAATGTCAGGGGGACCAGTCGCAAAGTCAACCCTCTTCCCTCCTAATGCAGCGCTACTGCTAATAACAGGACTATCTAGAAAGGAAGCAGGTATCTGCAGTATAACAAGAATGGTTCATAAAGCTTTGTCTATTTCACAGTAAAATGTAAAATAAAACCCTCAACTCCTAAAAGGCTTTCTAGTGTATAGAAAGACAGGATATTAAATAGTATGCTACCTGAACACAGCTCCTACATTAACACTGCACATTCTCATCTAACGGTACATTTTACACATAAAGTCAACACCAGTTCCCTGCATATGGAAACCAGACCGGATCAGGCCAGCACGCTGACCCCGGGACAGAGACACGAGCAGCGGGTCAGACGGAGGAAACAATGCTAAATTAGCTACATTAGCATTCAGCTCTGAGCTTAACATTAGAGCCTCCCTCGACGCCAAACTACCGGCATCCGTCGCTGAACTACATCCCAACAACTACACAGTAGAATAAGACACTGTGTGGGGCTTTAAAACGTTTCGGCTAACATTGTCTCTGCAGCGTTTAACGTGCGACTCCCCGCAGCAGTTATCAGGAGTTCTGCTGGACATTACCCAGAGTCCGTTACCTTTAGCACCGCAGCGCAATGTGGAGGTGGCGCCAGCAGACGGCGCTGTTCCCATTATGGAGGAATGTAACTGAACCTATATACAACCCGTTACACTAGCAGTTAGCCACGAAGCTAACAGCAGAGCTAGACGTTAGCTTCGTGGCTAACAGGTAGCCACGAAGCTAACAGCGGAGCTAGCAGGTAGCCACGAAGCTAACAGCGGAGCTAGCTATTCGCTTATTGTCCGCACGCGCTCTGGCTGCCGTGTAAAAGAGCAGTTATTAAGATATTTACCTGACCGCGTGCGGGTTCACCTGGAGCTCTGTCTCCGGAAGAACTCACCTAGAAGCTCTGCAGCTAACAAACACACAGCTATCCCGCCGCCAGCCCACACTTCCGGTTTCCTTTAAGTCGGGCTTTTCAGATTAAAGTGTAAAAGCCAGAAGGCGCCGCCTGCAGGTCAGGAGGGGAACAGCAGCTGACATCCAGCTGTTACCCCTGGGGGGGGGGGGGGCTTCTCTCTCATTTCACCCATTTAAACCTTTCTATCAGAACATTTGGCTTTTCTTTCACCAAATGGTCCAAAAGTACCACAGAAGGTTCCTGGAAACCTTTCACGAGTCATTTTTATTGAATTTTTGGTGTTTTCATTATTTTTATATAATTATCCTTTCATAAATCCAAAAATGAGTGTAGAACTAGTGGGAATAAGTTAGTTAGAGTTTAATGGTGGAAGTGGAAAAATGCTACAAAAATGTTAAAACCTGATTGAAGAGACATAAACGCAGCAAAATCTGGGAGAAAAGTGTAAAAAATGAATAAAACTTTGACCCAGAAGGACAACACAAGGGTTAAAACCTTTTGACCAACGTTGTCCCCCTTTTAAAGCGTGCCCCCCCCCCCCAACAGCAGAATAACAACCTGAACTTCTTTATGCTCATATGTTGATGTTTCATCAGATTCACCTTTCATGAGGTGATTAGTTTTTAAAATCTAGAATGTTACTTTACTTCAGTATGTTTGGTTTTATGTGTGTAAATATATTGTATTTATATCTCTTTACTAGTCTTAACGACTCAAAGCGCTTTTACATCATACAGGAAACATTCACCATCACACACACACACACACATCTACACACCTGCTCATCAGATACACACACACACACATCTACACACCTGCTCATCAGATACACACACACACACATCTACACACCTGCTCATCAGATACACACACACACACATCTACACACCTGCTCATCAGATACACACTCACACACATCTACACACCTGCTCATCAGATACACACTCACACACATCTACACACCTGCTCATCAGATACACACTCACACACATCTACACCTGCTCATCAGATACACACTCACACACATCTACACACCTGCTCATCAGATACACACTCACACACATCTACACACCTGCTCATCAGATACACACACTCACACACATCTACACACCTGCTCATCACATACACACACACACACATCTACACACCTGCTCATCAGATACACACTCACACACACATCTACACACCTGCTCATCAGATACACACTCACACACACATCTACACACCTGCTCATCAGATACACACTCACACACACATCTACACACCTGCTCATCAGATACACACTCACACACACATCTACACACCTGCTCATCAGATACACACTCACACACATCTACACACCTGCTCATCAGATACACACACTCACACACATCTACACACCTGCTCATCAGATACACACACACACACATCTACACACCTGCTCATCAGATACACACTCACACACACATCTACACACCTGCTCATCAGATACACACTCACACACATCTACACACCTGCTCATCAGATACACACTCACACACACATCTACACACCTGCTCATCAGATACACACTCACACACACATCTACACACCTGCTCATCAGATACACACACTCACACACATCTACACACCTGCTCATCAGATACACACTCACACACATCTACACACCTGCTCATCAGATACACACTCACACACATCTACACACCTGCTCATCAGATACACTCACACACACATCTACACACCTGCTCATCAGATACACACTCACACACACATCTACACACCTGCTCATCAGATACACACTCACACACATCTACACCTGCTCATCAGATACACACTCACACACATCTACACACCTGCTCATCAGATACACACTCACACACACATCTACACACCTGCTCATCAGATACACACTCACACACACATCTACACACCTGCTCATCAGATACACACTCACACACACATCTACACACCTGCTCATCAGATACACACTCACACACATCTACACCTGCTCATCAGATACACACTCACACACATCTACACACCTGCTCATCAGATACACACTCACACACATCTACACACCTGCTCATCAGATACACACTCACACACACATCTACACACCTGCTCATCAGATACACACTCACACACACATCTACACACCTGCTCATCAGATACACACTCACACACATCTACACACCTGCTCATCAGATACACACACTCACACACATCTACACACTGCTCATCAGATACACACTCACACACACATCTACACACCTGCTCATCAGATACACACTCACACACATCTACACACCTGCTCATCAGATACACACTCACACACACATCTACACACCTGCTCATCAGATACACACTCACACACATCTACACCTGCTCATCAGATACACACTCACACACATCTACACACCTGCTCATCAGATACACACTCACACACACATCTACACACCTGCTCATCAGATACACACTCACACACATCTACACACCTGCTCATCAGATACACACTCACACACACATCTACACACCTGCTCATCAGATACACACACTCACACACATCTACACACTGCTCATCAGATACACACTCACACACACATCTACACACCTGCTCATCAGATACACACACTCACACACATCTACACACCTGCTCATCAGATACACACTCACACACACATCTACACACCTGCTCATCAGATACACACACTCACACACATCTACACACCTGCTCATCAGATACACACACACACACATCTACACACCTGCTCATCAGATACATGTGTATTTCTGTGTGAGTGTGTGTTTCTGTGTGTGTGTGTTTGCTGCTTTCAAAGCTCATCACTTTGGTAAAGTTCACATTTCATAACATTTATGTAGACAGGACTCGTCCTCCATGTCCTCTGAGATATGTAGAGAGGACTCGTCCTCTATGTCCTCTGAGATATGTAGAGAGGACTCGTCCTCTATGTCCTCTGAGATGTGTAGAGAGGACTCGTCCTCCATGTCCTCTGAGATAGAGAGGACTCGTCCTCTATGTCCTCTGAGATATGTAGAGAGGACTCGTCCTCCATGTCCTCTGAGATGTGTAGAGAGGACTCGTCCTCCATGTCCTCTGAGATGTGTAGAGAGGACTCGTCCTCCATGTCCTCTGAGATAGAGAGGACTCGTCCTCCATGTCCTCTGAGATGTGTAGAGAGGACTCGTCCTCCATGTCCTCTGAGATATGTAGAGAGGACTCGTCCTCCATGTCCTCTGAGATAGAGGACTCGTCCTCCATGTCCTCTGAGATAGAGAAGACTCGTCCTCCATGTCCTCTGAGATAGAGGACTCGTCCTCCATGTCCTCTGAGATACTCTGAGCTGCATCAGATGCTTTTATAATAACAACATTCACAGTGTCATCATCTCCTCAGTTCAACCATTCCAGGTTAGTAGATATGAAATCATAAGCTGAAATATATATCATACAGTATATATATATATATATATATATATATATATATATATATATATATATATATATATATATATATATATATACTGTATGATATATATATATATTACACCTTTGTACACGGCCTACCTGTGGTGTCCTTATAAGCAAGGCAGCATTAGAGAACTTATAGTGGCTGATAATGACAGCATGAGGCTGCTGAGAGCTCCAAGAAACTCCAGTGAAGCCATGTGTTAGTCAGCGTTGGGGGACCTACCTGCTCTGCTGGTCTACAGAACCTGATGTATAGATGATGTGTATAGATGGATGTGTATAGATGGATGTGTATAGATGGATGTGTATAGATGGATGTGTATAGATGGATGTGTATAGATGATGTGTATAGATGGATGTGTATAGATGGATGTGTATAGATTTATATGTATAGATGGATGTGTATAGATTTATGTGTATAGATGGATGTGTATAGATGGATGTGTATAGATGGATGTGTATAGATTTGTGTATAGATGGATGTGTATAGATGGATGTGTATAGATGGATGTGTATAGATGGATGTGTATAGATTTATATGTATAGATGGATGTGTATAGATTTATGTGTATAGATGGATGTGTATAGATGGATGTGTATAGATGTATGTGTATAGATTTATGTGTATAGATGGATGTGTATAGATTTATATGTATAGATGGATGTGTATAGATTTATGTGTATAGATTTATGTGTATAGATTTATATGTATAGATGGATGTGTATAGATTTATGTGTATAGATTTATGTGTATAGATGGATGTGTATAGATTTATGTGTATAGATGGATGTGTATAGATGGATGTGTATAGATGGATGTGTATAGATTTATATGTATAGATGGATGTGTATAGATGGATGTGTATAGATGGATGTGTATAGATTTATGTGTATAGATTTATGTGTATAGATGGATGTGTATAGATTTATGTGTATAGATGGATGTGTATAGATGGATGTGTATAGATGGATGTGTATAGATTTATGTGTATAGATTTATGTGTATAGATGGATGTGTATAGATTTATGTGTATAGATGGATGTGTATAGATGGATGTGTATAGATGGATGTGTATAGATTTATGTGTATAGATGGATGTGTATAGATGGATGTGTATAGATGGATGTGTATAGATTTATGTGTATAGATGGATGTGTATAGATGGATGTGTATAGATGGATGTGTATAGATGGATGTGTATAGATTTGTGTATAGATATATGTGTATAGATGTATGTGTATAGATTTATGTGTATAGATGGATGTGTATAGATTTATATGTATAGATGGATGTGTATAGATTTATGTGTATAGATTTATGTGTATAGATTTATATGTATAGATGGATGTGTATAGATTTATGTGTATAGATTTATATGTATAGATTTATGTGTATAGATGGATGTGTATAGATTTATGTGTATAGATTTATGTGTATAGATGGATGTGTATAGATGGATGTGTATAAATGGATGTGTATAGATGGATGTGTATAGATGTGTGTGTATAGATGGATGTGTATAGATGTGTGTGTATAGATGTGTGTGTATAGATGTGTGCGTATAGATGGATGTGTATAGATGTGTGTGTATAGATGTGTGTGTATAGATGGATGTGTATAGATGGATGTGTATAGATGGATGTGTATAGATGATGTGTATAGATGATGTGTATAGATGGATGTGTATAGATGGATGTGTATATATGGATGTGTATGCTGATATTTCAGACTGAAGAACCATCATTTCAGACCTGCACTTGACCCCCTCAGAAGTAATGATGATCATGTTGTATTTCCAGAACATGAGAAAGCAGTCAGGTGTAAAGAGCTCTGGGAGATGTTAGAGGAACATATCATCATCATCTTCATCTTCATCTTCATCAGCAGGTGGTCCTGGTCTCTTGGTCTAACGTCTTTTATATTTCCAGACACCAACCAGTGCAGCAGCTCCCAGCAGCAGACCACCTGCAGCCAGTCCCAGGGCTCGGCCTCCAGGAGAACCTGAACATGATGAAACACATGAGTGTGATGGAGGAGCAGCCTTCATCCTCGCTGAAGGCTGGAATGGAAACGGACTCTTCTCATGTCCCGTCCTCCCACAAACATCCTGGATTATGCAGCACGTTTTCTTAAAAAATGCGATGGAATATGCGAGATATTTATGCAGTTTAATGCCATGAAATTGCGGGAAACTGTGGTTTGATTAAAAAGAGAAAGTGTTTGTCTTGTCGCTTCATAACACACACGTTCACACACGTTCACACATTCACACATGTTCACACACATTCACACACATTCACACACATTCACACACGTTCACACACATTCACACACACACACACACACACACACATTCACACACATTCACACACATTCACACACGTTCACAAATGTTCACACAGATTCACACACATTCACACATTCACACACATTCACACACATTCACACACGTTCACACACACACACACACACACACACACACACACACACACACACATTCACACATGTTCACACACGTTCACACACATTCACACACGTTCACACACATTCACACATTCACATACGTTCACACACATTCACATACGTTCACACACATTCACACACGTTCACACACATTCACACACACACACACACGTTCACACACATTCACAAACATTCACACACGTTCACACACACACACGTTCACACACATTCACATACATTCACACACTTTCACACACACACACACACACACACACACACACGTTCACACACATTCACACACGTTCACAAACGTTCACACACACACACACACACACACATTCACACCTGTTCACACACATTCACACACCTTCACACACATTCACACACGTTCACACACTGTGGCCGAGGCTGCCGTACAGTCACCAACCAACCAACCTTCTGATTGGCCAATCTGAAACGCTTCAACGAGACACACAGAAACACACACTGAGACTCACCTGTAACCTGCAGACGGATGGTTCTGATTGGCTCAGAGCTGATGATGGCTCTCTTTTTACGTCTTGTACCAGCAACTCGACACTCGTATGTTCCCTCGTCCATGCGTCTCACATTCTTCAGATTTAAAGACACGTCTCCGTCCTCCAGATCTCTGTCCACCAGGTCCACCCTGTCCCTAAAGGACGGGTGCTGGTGGGTTGGATCCAGGCGTCCGTCTCTGTAGAAGGCAACGTAGTCTGGCTCCAGGTCAGGTCTGGTCCACTCTACAGCTCTGATGGTGGACTCATCCGCCCGACACGGCAGAATGACATCATCACCAGGGTGCACTGGGACCTCAATCAGGTCTGAAAAACAATAACAATAATAATAATAATAATAATATTAATAATAACAATAATAATAACAATAATAATAACAATAATAATAATAATAATAATAATAATAAGAGATAGATAGATAGATAGATAGATAGATAGATAGATAGATAGATAGATAGATAGATAGATAGATAGATAGATAGACACAGCACAGAATATAAATATAATTAAATACTAGGAAACAATATACATACATACAATATACATGAAGTAATACTAGGATAAAATACAAGAACAAATATTTAAAATATATACAAGTTGGGAATACAAAAATGCAGATGCAGTCCTCCCGGTTACTGCAGTTATACAGGATGCACACAACGGGTCCGTCAATGTATGTAGAAAGGAGTCCGGTATTTCACATGGGGGGGGGGGCAGACTACGTATAACTTTGTTCTATTTGTTGCATAATGAGACGAGTTCAGAATTTTAATGATTTTGTATTTTCGGGCTTACATGACAGACAGTTGAATTCCTGAATAAAATATTTATTATATATTCATTTTGGTGCGGAGTTCTGAAATTCATGTCCCCCAGCCCCCGGACCGTACCGTCCCGTCTCGTCTTGTCACAAATACACAAATACCCATTCTCATCATGGTCACAGACCATCGCCCCGGTCCTCCGTGTCTGGATGTCCCCGGTGCTGTGCTGAATAATAATAATAATAATAATAATAATAATAATAATAATAATAATAATAATAATAATAATAATAATAATAATAATAATAAAACATTACTAACATTGTCCACCAATCCTTTCACAATAAAGGCTGATATTTACCCGGAGCTGCTCCACACAGAAGGAACAACAGGAGCGGAACTGGAGCCATGAGATCTGGATCTGAGTCGTCTTGTTATCTCTCAGTAGACCTGTGGATCGGGTACGGCTGCAGCCTGGAAACCTCCCGTCTCACGCACTCCCGGCTGCGTGCTATCCGCCAGCTTAGACTTTTCAAAATAAAAGCTCGCGTCTGGTCCTCTGTGTCTCCGTACTTTTGTGTTTTGGATGTTTTTGAACTAAACAGCAGGACAAGCATGCTAATGAATAACATTATCTTTTCAACGGACGGGTGGGGGAGGCAGACGGTCTCTGGCTGACTAAACAGGGAAGAACTAGAAATCTTCCTGCCTGTTGTTTTTTATTTATTTTTTATTTCAAGAGCGAATTGCTCCCGAATATGAATACAGATTGATTATCAGTTATTGTGTTGCTCAGTATAAGACAGTATAAAAATATTAAATAAATTAAATTCTAATGCATTTTAAATCTAACATTGATTGAACATTGGCGCCATCTACTGATCATTTATGAAAATCAACACTTTTGTTGCTTTTTATCGATGTTTTTAACTTTTTCTTACGTTTGTGTCCCTTTTTCAATGTTTGACACTTTTATGACGTCTAACACTACGTAACACTAACTTATTAACTTTAGTTTTACAGTTATTTTTGGAATTTATGGTCAATAAACCTCATTTATAGGAAATTATACCTAATGTTTGAGTTAGAAAAGCAGAAATTAGGAATTATTGAGACTAAAATTAAAGGAATGGATGTTGATGATAATCACAGACTGGAATATGTCAACTTTTACTCTCAATACTATTTCAAAACACTTCAATTTGGTTTCAAATGCTATAAAATTGAATAAGACGCCCCAAAATTAATGAAAGTAGAGATTTGTACTTGGCAAAGAGCGTTGTGTGGAATCAATCATGTTATTTTGGGGAATTAAAAAGAACTTTGGTATAGGACAACATGAGGACAACATGAGGACAACATGAGGACAACATGAGGACAACATGAGGACAACATGAGGACAACATGAGGACAACATGAGGACAACATGAGGATCCCTACAAAGAGAGAGCTTTTAGTTAAAGAGTAAGATCCTTTTAGTTTAACATGAAACAGAAATCACCATCACCAAACCCACCAGACTCCATGTAAATAATCACTACTTTTAGTGTGTATAGTGCAGCATATCTCCACCAGACTCCATGTAAATAATCACTACTTTTAGTGTGTATAGAGCAGCATATCTCCACCAGACTCCATGTAAATAATCACTACTTTTAGCGTGTATAGAGCAGCATATCTCCACCAGACTCCATGTAAATAATCACTACTTTTAGCGTGTATAGAGCAGCATATCTCCACCAGACTCCATGTAAATAATCACTACTTTTAGTGTGTATAGAGCAGCATATCTCCACCAGACTCCATGTAAATAATCACTACTTTTAGTGTGTATAGAGCAGCATATCTCCACCAGACTCCATGTAAATAATCACTACTTTTAGTGTGTATAGAGCAGCATATCTCCACCAGACTCCATGTAAATAATCACTACTTTTAGTGTGTATAGAGCAGCATATCTCCACCAGACTCCATGAGGACAACATGAGGACAACATGAGGACAACATGAGGACAACATGAGGACAACATGAGGACAACATGAGGACAACATGAGGACAACATGAGGATCCCAACAAAGAGAGAGCTTTTAGTTAAAGAGTAAGATCCTTTTAGTTTAACATGAAACAGAAATCACCATCACCAAACCCACCAGACTCCATGTAAATAATCACTACTTTTAGTGTGTATAGAGCAGCATATCTCCACCAGACTCCATGTAAATAATCACTACTTTTAGCGTGTATAGAGCAGCATATCTCCACCAGACTCCATGTAAATAATCACTACTTTTAGTGTGTATAGAGCAGCATATCTCCACCAGACTCCATGTAAATAATCACTACTTTTAGTGTGTATAGAGCAGCATATCTCCACCAGACTCCATGTAAATAATCACTACTTTTAGCGTGTATAGAGCAGCATATCTCCACCAGACTCCATGTAAATAATCACTACTTTTAGTGTGTATAGAGCAGCATATCTCCACCAGACTCCATGTAAATAATCACTACTTTTAGTGTGTATAGAGCAGCATATCTCCACCAGACTCCATGTTAATAATCACTACTTTTAGTGTGTATAGAGCAGCATATCTCCACCAGACTCCATGTAAATAATCACTACTTTTAGTGTGTATAGAGCAGCATATCTCCACCAGACTCCATGTAAATAATCACTACTTTTAGTGTGTATAGAGCAGCATATCTCCACCAGACTCCATGTTAATAATCACTACTTTTAGTGTGTATAGAGCAGCATATCTCCACCAGACTCCATGTTAATAATCACTACTTTTAGCGTGTATAGAGCAGCATATCTCCACCAGACTCCATGTAAATAATCACTGGACTCTATCCATGTTTATTGTAACCGTTAAATAATTTATTCTGAATGTGTTCAGTGTTACAATAAAAATACAGTTTTTTAAAGTCTGTTGACCTACTTTAATTCTATTGGTCGCTGTTAACTTCCCGTCCAATCAGCTGTCGATGTGAGGAAAGAGGGGCGGGCCTTCGGCGGTGACGAGGAGAACGACCGTTATCCGTGATGATGAAGAGGATCAGTTTTCTTTACCGGACGCTGACTAGCTGCACGCGCTGAACCGGACAGAAGGTAAACATACATAAATATATATATATGTAGACATATGAAAAACATACACATGTGTGTGTGTTAATATCGTTTTACATCCATACAGTTTGTAAAAGTTATGATACCAACGGCTGTTAGCATCGTTAGCCCGCTAGCATCGTTAGCATCGTTAGCAGTTAGTGTAGCACAAGCTAAAGTCAGTGTGGAGGGTGACCAGACGTCCCCGGTGTCCGGGACCAGTCCCCGGTTTTGGTGACCTGTCCCCGGAACAGTCCCCGGTTTTCACTGTGACTGCCAGACCCGAAACTGGAATGAAAGAAAGAAAACACTGACCCGACTGGCCTAACGCTCTGTTAGCATACAAGCTAGCACTCCGAGTGTAGCTTGTAGCTTGTAGCTTGCTGCTCGCAGAGAGACGGCTGATCATTATGGATTATGAACGGGTCCAGCACGGGTCGAAGGGGGTCAGTGAAGTTACACACGTGTGTATGAAATGTCTGGATCATCACTGCGCTGCATTTTTATGAACTATGATATTCTGGCCATGGGCCATCTCTGGTGCTGTGTGGGGGCTGGAGAGAGAGAGAGAGAGGAGGAGAGAGAGAGAGTAAGAGGAGAGAGAGTAAGAGGAGAGAGAGAGGAGAGAGAGAGAGTAGAGGAGAGAGAGAGAGTAAGAGGAGAGAGAGGAGAGGAGAGAAAGAGGAGAGAGAGAGAGTAAGAGGAGAGAGAGAGAGTAGAGGAGAGAGAGGAGAGGAGAGAAAGAGGAGAGAGAGAGAGTAAGAGGAGAGAGAGGAGAGAGAGTAAGAGAGAGAGAGAGAGAGAGAGAGAGTAGAGGAAAGAGAGTTAGAGGAGAGAGAGTTAGAGGAGAGAGAGAGTAAGAGGAGAGAGAGAGTAGAGGAGAGAGAGAGAGAGAGAGAGAGAGTAGAGGAAAGAGAGTTAGAGGAGAGAGAGTTAGAGGAGAGAGAGAGTAAGAGGAGAGAGAGAGTAAGAGGAGAGAGAGTAAGAGGAGAGAGAGAGAGAGTAGAGGAGAGAGAGAGTAAGAGGCGAGAGAGTAAGAGGAGAGAGAGAGTAGAGGAGAGAGAGTAGAAGAGAGAGAGAGAGAGGAGAGAGAGAGTAAGAGGAGAGAGAGAGAGAGTAGAGGAGAGAGAGTAAGAGGAGAGAGTAAGAGAGAGAGAGAGTAGAGGAGAGAGAGAGTAAGAGGAGAGAGAGAGAGAGTAGAGGAGAGAGAGTAAGAGGAGAGAGAGAGAGAGAGGAGAGAGAGAGAGTAGAGGAGAGAGAGTAAGAGGAGAGAGAGAGAGAGAGGAGAGAGAGAGAGAGTAGAGGAGAGAGAGTAAGAGGAGAGAGAGAGAGAGAGGAGAGAGAGAGAGTAGAGGAGAGAGAGTAAGAGGAGAGAGAGAGAGAGTAGAAGAGAGAGAGTCATGTCTCCAGTTTTCTTGCTCTTTAACTTACTCGAGTGTCGTCCCTCTCCTCCTCTCCTCTCCTGTCCTCCTCTCCCCTCCTCCTCTCCTCTCCTCTCCTCCTCTCCTCCTCTCCTCCTCTCCTCTCCTCTCCTCCTCTCCTCTCCTCTCTTCCATTGTTGTCTCCTCTGTCGTGTGGAGACTTTCTTTTCTCTCTCTCCCACCTGCCTGCTGTTCTCCTGGGAAACTTATCTTATTCTAGTCGTGTGGAACTTTTTCTCCTTTCTCTTTGTTCCCTGCCTGCGTGTTTTTCCTCCTCTCTTCTCTTCTCCTCTCCTCCCCCTCTTCTCTTCTCTCCTCTCCTCCCCCTCTTCTCTCCTCCCCCTCTCCTCTCCTCCCCCTCTTCTCTCCTCTCCTCCCCTCCCCCTCTTCTCTTCTCTCCTCCCCCTCTCCTCTCTTCTCTCCTCCCCCTCTCCTCCCCCTCTCCTCTCCTCTCCTCCCCTCCCCCTCTTATCTTCTCTTCCCAGTCCTCCCAAGGACAAGGCTGACCTGAACTCTCTGTAACAACAACACACTGCCGCCCCACACCTTATCACACACACACCTTATCACACACACACCTTATCACACACACACCTTATCACACACACACCTTATCACACACACACCTTATCACACACACACCTTATCACACACACACCTTATCACACACACACACCTTATCACACACACACCTTATCACACACACACCTTATCACACACACACACCTTATCACACACACACACCTTATCACACACACACCTTATCACACACACACCTTATCACACACACACCTTATCACACACACACACACACACAAACACATATACACACAAAAGCCCACATACACACCCCCTACCCCCTCCGAACGGACGGCCTCGGGGACCCCCAGTCACCTCAGAAGATCCCTTCATGTGTCCACATGAACTGTGCATTACGTTGTGATGTTTGTATTGTTGTGTATATATATATGTTGCTGTACTGTGTATTACTGTGTATTACTGTGTTTATTGTGTTTATTGTATTCTTATATGTTGTATTGGATGCTGGTAACTTTAATTTCCTTGCGGTAAGAGGAGAGAGAGTAAGAGGAGAGAGAGTAGAGGAGAGAGAGAGTAGAGGAGAGAGAGAGAGAGAGTAAGAGGAGAGAGAGTAAGAGGAGGGAGAGTAAGAGGAGGGAGAGTAGAGAGAGTAAGAGGAGAGAGAGAGAGGAGAGAGAGAGTAGAGGAGAGAGAGAGAGAGAGTAAGAGGAGAGAGAGAGTAGAGGAGAGAGAGAGTAAGAGGAGGGAGAGTAGAGAGAGAGTAAGAGGAGAGTGAGAGGAGAGAGAGAGTAAGAGGAGGGAGAGTAGAGAGAGAGTAAGAGGAGAGTGAGAGGAGAGAGAGAGAGAGAGAGTAAGAGGAGAGAGAGTAAGAGGAGAGAGAGAGAGAGAGTAGAGGAGAGAGAGTGAGAGGAGAGAGTAAGAGGAGAGAGAGAGTAGAGGAGGGAGAGTAAGAGGAGAGAGAGAGAGAGTAAGAGGAGAGAGAGAGAGTAGAGGAGAGAGAGAGGTAGAGGAGAGAGAGAGTAAGAGGAGAGAGAGTAGAGGAGAGAGAGAGTAAGAGGAGAGAGAGTAGAGGAGAGAGAGTAGAGAGAGAGAGTAGAGGAGAGAGAGAGTAAGAGGAGGGAGAGTAGAGAGAGAGAGTAGAGGAGAGAGAGAGTGAGAGGAGAGAGAGTAGAGGAGAGAGAGAGTGAGAGGAGAGAGAGTAGAGGAGAGAGAGAGTAGAGGAGAGAGAGAGTAAGAGGAGAGAGAGTAGAGGAGAGAGAGAGTAGAGGAGAGAGAGAGTAAGAGGAGAGAGAGTAGAGGAGAGAGAGGGTAAGAGGAGAGAGAGAGTAGAGGAGAGAGAGAGGTAGAGGAGAGAGAGAGTAAGAGGAGAGAGAGTAGAGGAGAGAGAGAGTAGAGGAGAGAGAGAGTAAGAGGAGAGAGAGTAGAGGAGAGAGAGGGTAAGAGGAGAGAGAGAGTAGAGGAGAGAGAGAGTAAGAGGAGGGAGAGTAGAGAGAGAGAGTAGAGAGAGAGAGTAGAGGAGAGAGAGAGTGAGAGGAGAGAGAGTAGAGGAGAGAGAGAGTGAGAGGAGAGAGAGTAGAGGAGAGAGAGAGTAGAGGAGAGAGAGAGTAAGAGGAGAGAGAGAGTAGAGGAGGAGGGTTAACAGGAGAGATCCAACACAGTCACGGCTTTACAGAAGAAATGGGTCATGTGACGTTAAATGAAACCATATCCATATAACAACATTGCAGCGGATGCTAGGATGTTACGTCCTAGATGAGCTAACAGCTAACAGATGCTAACTAGCACCGACTAGCACTGGTCGCGGGACAGAATGTTGTGTTTCCTGGTAAACTGTAAACCTTGAGACCGCCGTATGACCGACTGCTATCTGTAGAGTTGTCCTCCGTCCCTCTGTCCTCTGGGACTGTCTCCATCCAGAAACTAAGCTGCACGGTGCAGGAACAACTCTGACTGGCTCATGATCAGACAGGTTTACAGAGCGGTAGATGGGGAAAACCCGGAGCGTTCTATGAAATAACGCTTTTGGGCTCTCTTATGTCTGCATGTCCCCCCCCCCCGGGTCTACCATAGGCACCTTCAGCAGACGGCAAGATGGCGACCAGAGCAGGAAAGAAGGGCAAGAAGGAGGAGGAGGAGGAGGAAGAGGAGGAGCAGCCTGTAGCAGTGAAGGAGGAAGAGGAGGAGCAGCCTGTAGCAGCAGTGGAGGAGGAAGAGGAGGAAGAGGAGTATGTGGTGGAGAAGGTGTTGCAGCGCAGAGTGGTGAAGGGAAGAGTAGAGTTTCTGCTGAAATGGAAGGGGTTCTCAGAGTAAGTATGAGTCTATAATATTAATACTTGGTGGTCTTGGTCCTGAGAGATATAATATATGTACATATTGTTAATAAGTGTCAGCATGGTATCACGCCCTCAAAGTTGAAGGTTTGGTATTTAGACTCTACGGTGCAGACCCACAAATAACCTTCCAAGATGGCAATAGAAGAAAGGAATAATAGGAATGCTGATTAGAGGGAGAATGGATTGTCTAAAAACAAAGTGTGAGGAGATGTTCTTCTGTCTGCTCTCACCTTTCCAGTGAGGAGAACACATGGGAGCCTCAAGACCACCTGGACCTGGACCTGATCGCCGAGTACATGCAGACACACAAGGAGACGGAGGAGAAGGAGAAGAAGAAGAAGAAGAAGGGCAAGAGGAAAGGTGTCAGGGAGGAGGAGGTGAGTGAAGGAAAGAGGGTACTAATCTCAATATTAATGAATCACACAGAGGGTTCCTCAGATGTCTTTTAGGATTTATATATAAATGACTCTCGTCATTACAATATGCACATGCATATTACATACATACATACATACATACATACATACATACATACATGCAAAATAGTAAGAGAAGGCAATTCCAGTTGCTTCGGCGAAAGAGAGCGGATGACAGTTGGCTTGAGTCCAGTAGAGCAGGTTGAGAGGAAGCCAGGACTCCTGGGCTCTACAGCACCTTGTTACACAGACACTTGTTAGATAAGAGCCAGGGCTCCTGGGCTCTACAGCACCTTGTTACACAGACACATGTTAGATAAGAGCCAGGGCTCCTGGACTCTACAGCACCTTGTTACACAGACACTTGTTAGATAAGAGCCAGGGCTCCTGGACTCTACAGCACCTTGTTACACAGACACGTGTTAGATAAGAGCCAGGGCTCCTGGGCTCTACAGCACCTTGTTTCACAGACACGTGTTAGATAAGAGCCAGGGCTCCTGGGCTCTACAGCACCTTGATACACAGACACGTGTTAGATAAGAGCCAGGGCTCCTGGGCTCTACAGCACCTTGTTACACAGACACATGTTAGATAAGAGCCAGGGCTCCTGGGCTCTACAGCACCTTGTTACACAGACACATGTTAGATAAGAGCCAGGGCTCCTGGGCTCTACAGCACCTTGTTACACAGACACTTGTTAGATAAGAGCCAGGGCTCCTGGGCTCTACAGCACCTTGTTACACAGACACGTGTTAGATAAGAGCCAGGGCTCCTGGACTCTACAGCACCTTGTTACAGACACATATTAGATAAGAGCCAGGGCTCCTGGGCTCTACAGCACCTTGTTACACAGACACGTGTTAGATAAGAGCCAGGGCTCCTGGGCTCTACAGCACCTTGTTACACAGACACGTGTTAGATAAGAGCCAGGACTCCTGGGCTCTACAGCACCTTGTTACACAGACACGTGTTAGATAAGAGCCAGGGCTCCTGGGCTCTACAGCACCTTGTTACACAGACACGTGTTAGATAAGAGCCAGGGCTCCTGGGCTCTACAGCACCTTGTTACACAGACACATGTTAGATAAGAGCCAGGGCTCCTGGGCTCTACAGCACCTTGTTACACAGACACATGTTAGATAAGAGCCAGGGCTCCTGGGCTCTACAGCACCTTGTTACACAGACACATGTTAGATAAGAGCCAGGGCTCCTGGGCTCTACAGCACCTTGTTACACAGACACATGTTAGATAAGAGCCAGGGCTCCTGGGCTCTACAGCACCTTGTTACACAGACACGTGTTAGATAAGAGCCAGGGCTCCTGGGCTCTACAGCACCTTGTTACACAGACACATGTTAGATAAGAGCCAGGGCTCCTGGGCTCTACAGCACCTTGTTACACAGACACTTGTTAGATAAGAGCCAGGGCTCCTGGGCTCTACAGCACCTTGTTACACAGACACATGTTAGATAAGAGCCAGGGCTCCTGGGCTCTACAGCACAATTATTCGAATTTTAATCACAATCACGATTTTGGCTTCCCAAGATAAAATTTGTGTAAAGATTTTAATCTAGTAAAACATGGTCAGCTAGAATTCACTCACACCTCCCATTAGTTCTTCTAACTCTGGTGTCATTATCTCTGCATGCCCCCCCCCCCCGGGTCTACCAAAGGCACCTTCAGCAGACGGAAAGCTGGCCACCGGAGAAGGAAAGAAGGGCAAGAAAGAGGAGGAGGAGGAGCCTGCAGCGGGGAAGGAGGAGGAGGAGGAAGAGGAGGAGCAGCCTTCAGCAGTGGAGGAAGAGGAGGAGGAGTATGTGGTGGAGAAGGTGTTGCAGCGCAGAGTGGTGAAGGGAAGAGTAGAGTTTCTGCTGAAATGGAAGGGGTTCTCAGAGTAAGTATGAGTCTATAATATTAATACTTGGTGGTCTTGGTCCTGAGAGATATAGTGTGTGTGTGTGTATGTGTGTATGTGTGTATGTATGTATGTATGTATGTATATATATATATATATATATATATATATATATATATATATATATATATATATATATATATATATATATATATATATAGCCGTGCAAGACCCCCTCTCCTCCTGGGTGAGTGGGGTTCACAGATATATATAATATACCTAAAAGGGCTGTAACAACACTCAATGAACCTGTGTTGCGACACGGCCCTTCTCCCAGAGTTATCCTTCTTGTCCAGATCCAACGCTACCACATCTTTAAATTACTACTAGTATTAGTCCTTGTAGTCCCGGGGCTGTAATGATAGGGGATGGTTGCTAGCTGACTGGGGGCTGACTGTGGATGTGTCCCCGGGGCTGTAATGATAGGGGATGGTTGCTAGCTGCTGGGGGATGACTGTGGATGTGTCCCCGGGGCTGTAATGATAGGGGATGGTTGCTAGCTGACTGGGGGATGACTGTGGATGTGTCCCCGGGGCCGTAATGATAGGGGATGGTTGCTAGCTGCTGGGGGATGACTGTGGATGTGTCCCCGGGGCTGTAATGATAGGGGATGTTTGCTAGCTGCTGGGGGATGACTGTGGATGTGTCCCCGGGGCTGTAATGATAGGGGATGGTTGCTAGCTGCTGGGGGATGACTGTGGATGTGTCCCCGAGGCTGTTGTCAGCTCTCATCCCGACTGAAGCCTTGTAGCGCCGGGAGACTGAGGCAGAAGACAGGGGTAGCGAGCTAAATTACCATTAGATTATTCGTCTATACAGTTAACGTTACTGACGAATTTGTGGGTTAGCCCAGAGTTGTTAACCGTGGTCAAAACAATCATACCAAAAATAAATGAGCGTGTTGAACGGTGTCGTAATCTTACATTACCCACCAAGAATGACATTAGCATTAGCTACTTGTCAACCAGCACCTTTACAGTAGGCACCAAAGCACTTTTCCTCATTGTTCCCCCTACAGGTCGGGAGCGGAGTTGTTCATTACTGTTACCATCCAGCAGCACGCAGCATGGTGGCTAAGTGGTTAGCACTTCTGCCTCACAGCAAGAAGGTTCTTGGTTTGAATCCTGGTCGTTCCGGGTCGTTCCTGGTTCTCCCAGTGTTTGCGTGGGTTTCCTCCGGGTGCTCCGGTTTCTTCCCACCAAAAAGACATCTGAAAAATAGCCGATTGGCTAACACTGGCGCATTTACAGAAATGTTGATTAATGTTCATTGTCCTAAATAAATAAATTACCATTATTCCTATGTCTCATTCCAACGAGTTAATGAACCACTGAAAGGATTTTGGAAACATTATCTTAAGGTACAAAAGAATCTTTGGTGTTGGATCGATTAACATTGAAATCAATCAGTATCAATAAATAAGGTCTCTGTTGTATTACTGTGTTGCAAAGTGGGACGTAACCAACGACAACACAATGCCATGTGGCAGAAAACATGCTGGATTACGTTTACTGAGAACAGAGGTGTTCTTCTGTCTGCTCTCACCTTTCCAGTGAGGAGAACACATGGGAGCCACAAGACAACCTGGACCTGGACCTGATCGCCGAGTACATGCAGACACACAAGGAGACGGAGGAGAAGGAGAAGAAGAAGGAGGGCAAGAGGAAAGGTGTCAGGGAGGAGGAGGTGAGTGAAGGAAAGAGGGTACTCCAGACTGAAGAGTCCCAGAAATCTATCTATGTAGTATTGATGAACAGCGCGAGCCCCCCCCCCTCGGGGTCTCCATTCCCCGTCACACACAAAGGAATAGACGGTTAAACCTCCACTTCTTCCTCAGTAGCCTTCACGCTAGCTCCGGCTCTGCATTAGAGGCTGACACAAGAATCAGTAGAAGTTCAATTAGATGTTTCGGCTCCACTATACATGCATCACCTGCAGCCACGGTGATTTCAGGACGTAATTCCTAAGGGGGTCTTCTCCCAGCTCCTGAAAATGGATTAAGGGGTCCTTCGGAGACACTTTGAGCTTGTTTCCAGAATCCATTTGGCCGACTCTCGGTGTAGTCGCTGCTGCTGACTGATTGGCTTGTGAACAGGGCAGCAGCTTTGTCCTGCTCTGATAGGCTACTCTCTGGCTAGCAGTAGCCAATCAACAAACGTATTTTGAGTTGTAAGTGGTTCTCTTTTCTAAAACGAAATGCCTCGCGATCTTTGGGCGCACTCACCGCATTGCCACGTCATTTTTAATTTAATCTGCGTCCCCGTCCCACTCCCGTTGATTTCTAGGCTCTGTTCCTATCACAACGGTGAAAATGACTCTCGTACCGCGGGAATACCGAGACCTGCAGGAGTCCAGAAAGATTGTCACCCTCTACTCTGCCTCCACGTGGTGCTCAATGCTGGTCCCATTGTCCTTGGTTTGAACAGTTATTCCCTGAATAAACAAGGTCTTTACTGCTTTTATCCACTTTTATCATATCCATATCCATAGGACAGGATATATATATTGTTTTTTAAAGTGATGAATACACTGTTACAGTCATGTTTACTGTGCATTGAGTTTATCACTCAATTATCTTTATAGATTCTAGATTTCAGAGTCCAAGTCCTTCAGTGTCTTTCTTTTCTATGTCCATCTATACGAGGAAGCAAAGCATATAATATGTAGAGAAGGAAACTCGGCCTCTGTAAAAACAAAACAAAACTGGTAGATAATAGCGGACCGACTGAATGTTAGTCTCAAAATATACATTTAGGAACTACTGCCCTTAACTGAAACCACTGAAGGAGTCACTTGTCATTTGCACAGACAGCTGTACACTTTGTCTTAAAAGCTAGCAGTGGGAGTTAATATGTTACTGAGGAAATGTATATTCAGCCCATACGAGAGGGGGGGGGAGACAGAGTGAGAGAGGTATGTAGCTACGCATCATATCCTAGCATTGTAGGTAAGTGGTTGTAATTTATCTTCCTGGTTAATTTCCTGACTCACATTATCTTCTGCTCACTTTAAGGCAAAGAGTAGGCTACAGCTGTTAATTAGTGTAAATGATTAGTTCCTAACTCCTTGAATAAGATTATGACAGTTTCAGAGCCGTGGTCAGTAAATGTCTATTTTTAGGCTGCTTACACATTCAGGCGGTCGGCCATCATCTGCCCCGCTTTCTCTTAAGTACTCGTTTTATTACGGCAGCTATGTCGAAGTGTCCTTGGGCAAGACACTGAACCCCAAGTTGCCCCCGATGCTGTGTCTTCGGAGTGTGAGTGTGTGTGTGAGTGTGTATCTGATGAGCAGGTGGCACCTTGTATGGCAGCCTCGGCCACAGTGTATGAATGTGTGTGAATGGTGAATGTATCCTGTATGATGTAAAAGCGCTTTGAGTAGTCGTTAAGACTAGAAAAGCGCTTTATAAATACAGCACATTTACATTACAGCGTTACACTTATTTCACTACAACAATGTAGAATATTTAAGAACTTAAAGTTATGAAAATTACATTTGCTTCCATAATAACATGTTTGCAGTTGGCACACATTTTCTTCATTTCGTTATAAATGAAAAATTAAAATTGTGAGTAAGAGCAAGTCCAGGGTCTAAAGAAGGTTGTTCACTAGCTCTCTCTGTTTGTCTGTTGCTATAGAAACAGAGAGGAGGAGAGAGAACCAAACGTCACCGCTGTCAGCACTGTGACAAATCCTTCACATCATCAAGATATTTAAAGATTCATCAGAGAGTTCACACTGGAGAGAAACCTTACAGCTGTGATCAATGTGGGGCAGCTTTCACACGACAAAGCAACCTAAAAATACATCAACGCATTCACACTGGAGATAAGCCGTACAGCTGTGATCAATGTGGGGCAGCTTTCACACAAAAAAGTCACCTAAAAAGCCATCAACACATTCACACTGGAGAGAAGCCGTACAGTTGTGATCAATGTGGGGCAGCTTTCACACAACGGAGTATCCTAAAAATACATCAGCGCATTCACACTGGAGAGAAGCTGTACAATTGTAAACAATGTGGAAAAACGTTTTCTCTGAGGGAAAGCCTTAAAAGAAACCAGCGCATTCACACTGGAGAGAAGCCGTACAGCTGTGAACAATGTGGGGAAATGTTTTCTCGGAGTGGTAGCCTTAAATCTCACCAGCTCATTCACACTGGAGAGAAACCGTACAGCTGTGAACAATGTGGAAAAACCTTTTCTCTTAGTAGTAGTCTTAAGTCTCACCAGCGCATTCACACTGGAGAGAAGCCGTACAGCTGTGAACAATGTGGAAAAACCTTTTCTCTTAGTACTAATCTTAACTCTCACCGGCGTATACACACTGGAGAGAAGCCGTACAGCTGTGAACAATGTGGAAAAACGTTTTCTCAGAGTGATAGCCTTAAAAAACACCAGCGCGTTCACACTGGAGAGAAGCCGTACAGCTGTGAACAATGTGGGGAATCTTTTTCTCAGAGTAGTAGCCTTAAATCTCACCAGCGCATTCACACTGGAGAGAAGCCGTACTGGTGTGAACAATGTGGGGAATCTTTTTCTCAGAGTAGTAGCCTTAAATCTCACCAGCGCATTCACACTGGAGAGAAGCCGTACAGCTGTGAACAATGTGGGGAAACCTTTTCTCATAGTAGTAACCTTAAGTCTCACCAGCGCGTTCACACTGGAGAGAAGCCGTACAGCTGTGAACAATGTGGAAAAACGTTTTCTCAGAGTGATAGCCTTAAAAAACACCAGCGCGTTCACACTGGAGAGAAGCCGTACAGCTGTGAACAATGTGGGGAAACCTTTTCTCAGAGTAGTAACCTTAAGTCTCACCAGCGCGTTCACACTGGAGAGAAGCCGTACAGCTGTGAACAATGTGGAAAAACCTTTTCTCAGAGTAGT
Organism: Percina caprodes; assembly: GCA_013375575.1. Lineage (NCBI taxonomy): Eukaryota > Metazoa > Chordata > Actinopteri > Perciformes > Percidae > Percina > Percina caprodes. Next base: position 70,655 of record JABXJD010000785.1, on the reverse strand, counting down.
AGCCTTAAATATCACCAGCGCGTTCACTCTGCCTCGTTGTGAACATGTTTCAGAGCCCAGCTGTTTCCTCCTCCTCATGCCCTGATAGCTGTGTTATATTCTGATCTTCTCTCCACATTGAAGGCTGACCAGCAGTAACTTTATCTTCTGAGCAGCATGTATGTTGTCCTGGCTACGACTACGTATTACGCTCCCTCCCTTTGAAGGGTTAACTCCACTCCAAATTAGCTTTTATTCCTGAATGATTTTAATATTGAAAAGATCCTCTTCCTCCATAGACACACATGCATTAGGAGGGGCTCAATGTTTTAGGAAATATACTGGATATATGTATATATCTATATATAGATATATACATATATACACAAATATATATATGTATGTATATGTATACATACATATATGTGTGTGTGTGTGTGTGTGTATATATATATATGTTTGTGTATGTATATATATATACTATGTGTATACATGTGTATTGTTGAATGGCAGTTCAGTTGAAAACCCAAGAAACACTAATCTAAGAATATATGTACTGCTACTGCTGCTATATAACCCATGATATATATTGTTTTGATGAAAGTATGAAGGGAAAATATTATTTCTGTATTTTGTACTTGTTTTTTAATCATTCACTAAATAATAAAACCACCTGAGCTTGTTGTGAGCTAGGAGACCAAAAGACTTGTATTCCTTGATTTTAGTTTGATTTTAAACTTTCTGAGGGTAGAAGTTTCCCTCCCGTGAGGGTAGTTAACCCTCCTAACCCGAGAGACTCGCCCACGAGCCTAAAAAGCACCTCTGATTCATAGTTCAATCATTAACCATCCATAACACATAGAAACTCGTCGAAAATTGTGGCTAAAAACTAACGAGTTAGTGGTTACGGAGGTCTTTTCCGGGTCCTTCTAGCCTCTACAGGTGATTTTCTATCCAGCCTGGAACTTCTGCCTTTTTTGGGGTTCGTTGAGCATTAAATCCATACCTTTACATCCAAGATTTATCCACTTTTTGTCCATAATTCATCGCGTTTTCGCTCAATTCTGCCGCTAGCGCCGTCCGTCCTTTGTGTACGGAAGTCAAGGACTCCATATATGGGGTGCATGCCCATATATGGGAGACAACGTCACCCAAAGAGTATGGAAGGCCAAAAGGCTGTATGGAAGGCCAAACGGTTGTATGGAAGGCCAATAGGCAAACTGTTTTAGACACACAATTGCTTGTGTAGCATTGCTGTGGGTGTAATATCAATAAATATGACATTATTATGTTGATTATTGGCATAAGTAAATGTCATGAGGGCAAAAGCGCCTTGACTTTATTTGAAAAAATGCATGTATTTTGTCAACTGTATAAGTTATAATGATTATTTCTTCACAATGTGACTCCCAAGACATATGAGAAGTGTTTTAGAGAGTAAAATGGCTTAGGTTTTATTGATCTGTGTGTGATATCAATACATATCTGGAAGATTCATGTTCCGTTTTGTTTATTTATTTGTCTTTAAGGTCCTACAACCATTTTTAACATGCAGGTGAGCTCACTGCAGCCCAAATATTCTAATAACCCAGTTTGTCCTGAAAAAAATGATGTTCATATCTTGACTGTAGACAACAGGGTTGGTGTTTTACAAGCTTTTTTATAAAATAAATCCAGACGGACAATGAACTGTAAAAATGGCCTTAGGGCTCAGAGGGTTAAGACTCCTCTTTAATCTCCGGGGGGGCTGCTACCTGGCGGGGACCGACCTTGACAGTCAGACCTCCTGTTATCTCCTAGTGGGGGTGCATTTCCCCTCCGGTCAGAGCCACCGAGGACTCAGCCTCTCTCTGACTGGTTAGAGGTCTTAACATACCATACTATGACTTTTTTTGACATACTGTACTATGTCTATTTTCGACATACTACACTATGACTATTTTCGATATACTATACTATGACTTTTTTTCAACATACTATACTATGACTTTTTTTGACATACTATACTATGACTTTTTTCGATATACTATACTATGACTTCATTTTATTTTCGACGTACTACACTGATTAAAAAATATGAGAAAATAAATCATAGTATAGTATGTTGAAAATGTATTTTAAAAAATCAACTTTATTAAAAGAAATCAGTGCAGTATGTCAAAAATCACTCATAGTTCAGTAACGTGTTCATATTATTGATTCATTTAGTCCGTGGCGATAGAGAGAGGCTTTCTGTTCGAGGTGTCGTACTCTGCAGCCATCAGAGACTCCACCAGGAGGCGCTACACCATCGCCAACGCTGTCTGTCTCATGAAGACGTCCTCTTCTGTCCCAACTCACTTCCTGTCCCTGTGACGGGACGTCCTGATTGGCCCAGTCTTGACTTACCTTTGTGTTTCAGAGTGTGATTGGTTGGTGATGATGCAGCATGTTCAGTCGGAGGAGGGCGGGACTTCTGGAGTGACAGACAGACGAGGAGGGCGGGGCTTATGGAGTGACAGATAGCGGAGGGGCGGGGCTTCTGGACACATTTATTATCCTTACAAACTGTTCATTTAATAAAGTTTTTGAAACACCACTAGTCAAGAATTCACTCAAACGTTTTATTTTGTAAATCAGTGTGCGGTAGAAATGCTGCACTCTGATTGGTCAGCACTGAAGCAGGTAATGATGTCATCAAAACTAGAGGTCTGCAGTACATTCAGTCTAAAATATAAAAAACCTTCAAACAGGAAGATTTGAGAACTAATCGACCAACCGTGTGACACATGAACGGTTCTAGAAACTCAGTCCAGGAAACTGAATGGATCAACATCTCAATCAGAATTATTCCTTTAATATGAAACATTTACATCTACACACAGGAACATTCAGACCTTTAATCTGAAACATTAAAAACTCATTAAAACTCTTTATTTATTTAGTCCCTTTGAGACAATCTGATTGTCCTTCAGATTTTTAAGAAATAACTTTTGGAAACAATAAATTCATTATTTAATGTTGTCAACACAGATAAATAGAGCTTAATGCTGAGTGTGTGTAGGAGACAGCATTAAAAACAGTGTGAGAGCCCTTTAGTGTTAGCATTGGTTAGCATTGGTTAGCTGTGTTAAAGGTGCAGTACGTAGACTTATAAAACTCTCATTCTGTTATATTTGATGAAATATTTGATGATACTATAATGTGAAAAAAAAATATGTACAAATGTTTTTTGACGCACTTTTCAATGACTTTTTTCAAAGATTTTGACATTTTGACTTTTCTACTTTTTGAGATATATTATAGAGATACTATACTATGACATTTAACATATTATATTTTGACTTTATAGATATACTTGATGTTAAAAAATGTCTACATTCTATGACTTCTTTCAAAATTTTCAACATACTATACTATGACTTTTTTTCGACATACTCTTCTATGACTTGTTTCTCCCTAGGGTACCCCCCCCCCCCTCCTTGAGGCACCTAAGACCCTAAGACCACAGCTTTCCACCTCAGCTTTAGCGATGAAAACTTTGAACGTTGTCCACTGAGTACACCTCCTGGGCACTGCAAAGGTGCTCTTGAGCAAGGCAGCAAACCCCGCTCAGGGCGCTGGTCCAGCACTGGCCCCCCACTCTGACATCTCTCCAGCTTAGCTTTGAAACATGTTCACAACAAGGAAGAGTGAATGCGCTGGTGTCTTTTAAGGTGACTCCTCCGAGAAAAGGTTTTTCCACATTGTTCACAACTGTAAGGTTTCCAACCAGTGTGAATGCGCTGGTGAGATTTAAGGCCACTACTATGAGAAAAAGTTTTTCCACATTGTTCACACCAGTAAGGTTTCTCTCCAGTGTGAATGCGCTGGTGAGAGTTAAGGGCATCACCACGAGAAAAAGTTTCCCCACATTGTTCACAACTGTACGGCTTCTCTCCAGTGTGAATGCGTTGATGGCTTTTTAGGTGAGTCTGTTGTGTGAAAGCTGCTCCACATTGATCACAGCTGTAAGGTTTCTCTCCAGTGTGAATGAGCTGGTGAGATTTAAGGTCACCACTATGAGAAAAGGTTTTCCCACATTGTACACAACTGTACGGCTTCTCTCCAGTGTGAATGCGTTGATGTTTTTTTAGGTAACCCTGTAGTGTGAAAGCTGCCCCACATTGATCACAGCTGTAAGGTTTCTCTCCAGTGTGAACGCTCTGATGAACCTTTAAATATCCTGATGTTGTGAAGGCTTTGTCACAGTGCTGACAGCGGTGACGTTTGACTCCTCTTCCTCTCCGTTTCTATCAGACAGAAAAACCAAGAGAGTGAGTTAGTGAGGTGCCATGCTGTAGAGATCTATCTTAAACTAGAAACATTTAGAACATGTCTATGGAACATTGTTTGACTGACGCATTGCCTTTCTTAATTGTCTGCCAACATCCCCATTATGGAGTTGCATTATGGGAAATGTAACATCCAGTGTTGGTTAGTTTGTGATGAACAAACTGCTTTTGATAAATTTATGTGTGGCCTCCATTTTGTTGCCAGCCGGTAACCAATGGGGGATCAGCCGGGATTTTTAGCATTCACTGGTATCTGTAGGGGTCACCGTGTTGTCTTCATGTTGCTGGAACAGCTCTAGTCCAGTAAAGTAAATTGGAACCATTGTCCCTGATAGGCATTAGCAATGAGGGGCACCAGTTGACCTTTGACCTTTTGTTTTAGGTTGTTGTTGCTTTCTGCTGTGCTCTGGAATAAAATTGCTGAGCATCACTGATAGGGCTGCAAAATTAATTGAATTTTAATCACAATCACGATTTTGGCTTCCCACGATCAAATTTGCGTGATCGAGCGATTTTTTAAATGTGTCATTTCATAGAACGCTCCGTAAACCACTGTCTGATCATGAGCCAATCAGAGTTGTTCCTGCACCGTGCAGCTTAGTTTCTGGATGGAGACAGTCCCAGAGGACAGAGGGACGGGGGACAACTCTACAGATAGCAGTCTGTTATACGGCGGTCTCAAGGTTTACAGTTTACCAGGAAACACAACATTCTGTCCCGTCTGGTTGTTTTCAGACAACAGCAGTGACCAGTGGTAGTCGGTGCTAGTTGGTGTCTGTTAGCTCACAGGGCTCTAGGGTGCTAGTTAGTGTCTGTTAGTTCACAGGTCTCTAGGGTGCTAGTTAGTGTCTGTTAGTTCACAGGGCTCTAGGGTGCTAGTTAGTGTCTGTTAGCTCACAGGGCTCTAGGGTGCTAGTTAGTGTCTGTTAGCTCACAGGGTTCTAGGGTGCTAGTTAGTGTCTGTTAGCTCACAGGGTTCTAGGGTACTAGTTAGCGTCTGCTAGCTCACAGGGCTCTAGGGTGCTAGTTAGCGTCTGCTAGCTCACAGGGCTCTAGGGTGCTAGTTAGTGTCTGTTAGCTCACAGGGCTCTAGGGTGCTAGTTAGCGTCTGTTAGCTCACAGGGCTCTAGGGCTCCAGTAATATTTTTCCTCTAGGACTCACGGTGCTAACGTCCTCGCATCTGCTGCAATGTTGTTTATATTGTTATGGATATGGTTTCATTTTGCGTTACATGACCCATTTCTTCAGTAAAGGATCTCTCCTCTCTCTCCTCTCCTCTCTCTCTTCTCCTCTCTCTCCGTGCAGCCCCCCCCACACAGCGCCGGACATTTGTCTACAGTTTTAACATGATCGGGATATGACGGGAGTATTTTCGTGGGCCCGGGATAGAAGTGACAACTGATTCTTGTGTCAGCCTCTAATGCAGAGCCGGAGCTAGCGTGAAGGCTACTGAGGAAGAAGTGGAGGTTTAACCGTCTATTCCTTTGTGTGTGACGGGGAATGGAGACCCGAGGGGGCTCGCGCTGTTCATCAATACTACATAGATAGATTTCTGGGACTCTTCAGTCTGGAGTACCCTCTTTCCTTCACTCACCTCCTCCTTCTTCCTCCTGCTCATTCGCTCCTCTGAGTCTCCCGAGGCCTCCCTGACACCTTTCCTCTACCGATCTGCCTGAAGCTTAGCATATAGCATCTTAAGATGGGCATTACAAACAACTAATAAAAGAATTCTGTTTAGATAAAAAAGTTGTGAAAAAAAATATTTTTTGTAGCTAGCGACCCACGCAAACTTTTGCATATCTTGTCCAAATTAAATACTATTAATGTGAAACCTGAGATTGTTGTTTTCAATCCCATTCTGAGTTTATCTAACAAATCTGTTGAATATTGGCCACCAGGAGGCGCTACATAATATATAAATCCTAAAAGACATCTGAGGAACCCTCTGTGTGATTCATTAATATTGAGATTAGATTTCTGGGACTCTTCAGTCTGGAGTACCCTCTTTCCTTCACTCACCTCCTCCTCCCTGACACCTTTCCTCTTGCCCTCCTTCTTCTTCTTCTTCTCCTCCGTCTCCTCGTGTGTCTGCATGTACTCGGTGATCAGGTCCAGGTCCAGGTGGTCTTGAGGCTCCCATGTGTTCTCCTCACTGGAAAGGTGAGAGCAGACAGAAGAACATCTCCTCACACTTTGTTTTTAGACAATCCATTCTCCCTCTAATCAGCATTCCTATTATTCCTTTCTTCTGTCGCCATCTTGGAAGGTTATTTGTGGGTCTGCACCGTAGAGTCTAAATACCAAACCTTCAACTTTGAGGGCGTGATACCATGCTGACACTTATTAACAATATGTACATATATTATATCTCTCAGGACCAAGACCACCAAGTATTAATATTATAGACTCATACTTACTCTGAGAACCCCTTCCATTTCAGCAGAAACTCTACTCTTCCCTTCACCACTCTGCGCTGCAACACCTTCTCCACCACATACTCCTCCTCCTCCACCTCTTCCTCCATCACTGCTGCAGGCTGCTCCTCCTCCTCCTTCTTGCCCTTCTTTCCTGCTCTGGTCGCCATCTTGCCGTCTGCTGAGGACGTCTTTGGTAGACCGGGGGCGGACATGCAGAGATAATGACACCAGGGTTAGAAGAACTAATGGGAGGTGTGAGTGAATTCTAGCTGACCATGTTTTACTAGATTAAAATCTTCTGTTTGAATGGAGAAAATGCGAGGGCTGATGAGGGACCAATCCAGAGGACTTCAGAGAGTCCAGTATCTCCTGCATTCAGACTGAAAGAACTACTAAAATGGAAGGCCCAAAAGTCATTAACTGGAGCTCCAGGCTACATGCACAGTAGCCTGGACCAACCACACTTCATTTAGCAGAACATCTCCAGGGGCCTCATGTATAAAAGATTGAGCAGCTTTCATACCAGAAGATGGCGTACGGTGCAAAGTTGAAAAGTACCGACGCACAGAAATGTTCCCATGTATAAAACGGGGTGTACGCCAGGTCCTGCCCACCTGTCCTTTATACATCACCATCAACGACAAACAAAAACTTACTCTGACGTTGGTGCTGATCGCTGAGGTGGAGGCGAGAAAAATGTTCTGTCTGGAGGTTTGTCACCTCAGATAAGAAATAAAAGAAAATGCCCAGAGTGGCAAAGGGGCAGTGAATGCACCATGAACCCTGGCAGAAGTAAAAAATAATAATGTCAATCAACCAATATTAATGCTGCATTGTTGTGGCCTTCCAGATTATTTTGGGAACTCTTCTTCTTGTTCTTGCTATCATTTTCTAGAAGTGTGTAAATCCTCAGATGAGCTGCGAAGTCAACACACACAGACACACCATGAGACCCAATAACATCACTATACTCATCTACTATCAGCTGATCAACACACAGACACACACCATGAGACCCAATAACACCACTATACTCATCTACTATCAGCTGATCAACACACAGACACACCATGAGACCCAATAACATCACTATACTCATCTACTATCAGCTGATCAACACACAGACACACACCATGAGACCCAATAACACCACTATACTCATCTACTATCAGCTGATCAACACACAGACACACCATGAGACCCAATAACATCACTATACTCATCTACTATCAGCTGATCAACACACAGACACACACCATGAGACCCAATAACATCACTATACTCATCTACTATCAGCTGATCAACACACAGACACACACCATGAGACCCAATAACATCACTATACTCATCTACTATCAGCTGATCAACACACAGACACACACCATGAGACCCAATAACACCACTATACTCATCTACTATCAGCTGATCAACACACAGACACACACCATGAGACCCAATAACATCACTATACTCATCTACTATCAGCTGATCAACACACAGACACACACCATGAGACCCAATAACATCACTATACTCATCTACTATCAGCTGATCAACACACAGACACACACCATGAGACCCAATAACATCACTATACTCATCTACTATCAGCTGATCAACACACAGACACACACCATGAGACCCAATAACATCACTATACTCATCTACTATCAGCTGATCAACACAGTGGGACCAAATCCCTCCTGAGACGTGTCAAACCTGGTGGAAACTACACGAAACCTCCGACCTCTGGGATGGACAACAAGGGGTTTGCCACCAAGTACTGAGTCATGTTTTGCAGAGGGGTCAGATACATATTTCCCTCATTAAAATGCAAATCAATTCATTACATTTTTGCGTTATTCTGTCTCTCACTGTTCAAATAAATCTACCGTTAAAATTATAGACTCATCATTTCTTTGTCAGTGGACAAATGTACAAAGGTAAATTCAGCAAGGTATAAGTAATGTATAATATATATATACAGTGAACCCTCGTTTATCACGGGGGTTACGTTCCAAGAAGAACCCGTGAGGTGAAATCCGTGAAGTAGCAACCTTTTTTTTTTACCATTAATATACGATGAAATACTCCATAATACACTGAAACCAAAGAACAAAACCTTTAACAGGCCCAAGCATTTGTTTAACAAATAAAAGTAATGTATAAACGATTTTTACAAATAACTACTGGACTGTAAAATAATAATTTTAATCATCAATACGAACTGAAGGCTTCAAATTGCGGAGATCAGCACCGATTATGAAAACAAATACAAAGTAAAGTACAGCAGGAAAAATCGTGACTCAGGTGTATTTCCTGCTCTTCTGACGGAGCCGCTGCATCCCGACTCCGCTCTGTAGCGGGTTTTTCTTCTACAGCCCGCGGTGCAGGTGTGTTTCTCCTTCTACAGCCCGCGGTGCAGGTGTGTTTCTTCTTCTACAGCCCGCGGTGCAGGTGTGTTTCTTCTTCTAAAGCCCGCGGTGCAGGTGTGTTTCTTCTTCTAAAGCCCGCGGTGCAGGTGTGTTTCTTCTTCTACAGCCCGCGGTGCAGGTGTGTTTTTCTTCTAAAGCCCGCGGTGCAGGTGTGTTTCTCCTTCTAAAGGCCGCGGTGCAGGTGTGTTTCTTCTTCTGCCAGCGGTGCAGGTGTGTTTCTTCTTCTACAGCCCGCGGTGCAGGTGTGTTTTCTTCTAAAGCCCGCGGTGCAGGTGTGTTTTTCTTCTAAAGCCCGCGGTGCAGGTGTGTTTCTTCTTCTAAAGCCCGCGGTGCAGGTGTGTTTCTTCTTCTAAAGCCCGCGGTGCAGGTGTGTTTCTCCTTCTAAAGGCCGCGGTGCAGGTGTGTTTCTTCTTCTAAAGCCCGCGGTGCAGGTGTGTTTCTTCTTCTACAGCCCGCGGTGCAGGTGTGTTTTTCTTCTAAAGCCCGCGGTGCAGGTGTGTTTTTCTTCTAAAGCCCGCGGTGCAGGTGTGTTTTTCTTCTACAGCCCGCGGTGCAGGTGTGTTTTTCTTCTAAAGCCCCGCGGTGCAGGTGTGTTTTTCTTCTAAAGCCCGCGGTGCAGGTGTGTTTTTCTTCTAAAGCCCTCGGTGCAGGTGTGTTTCTTCTTCTAAAGCCCGCGGTGCAGGTGTGTTTCTTCTTCTACAGCCCGCGGTGCAGGTGTGTTTCTTCTTCTACAGCCCGCGGTGCAGGTGTGTTTTTCTTCTAAAACCCGCGGTGCAGGTGTGTTTCTTCTTCTAAAGCCCGCGGTGCAGGTGTGTTTCTTCTTCTACAGCCCGCGGTGCAGGTGTGTTTCTTCTTCTACAGCCCGCGGTGCAGGTGTGTTTTTTCTTCTACAGCCCGCGGTGCAGGTGTGTTTCTTCTTCTACAGCCCTGCGGTGCAGGTGTGTTTTTCTTCTAAAGCCCGCGGTGCAGGTGTGTTTTTCTTCTAAAGCCCTGCGGTGCAGGTGTGTTTTTCTTCTAAAGCCCGCGGTGCAGGTGTGTTTTTTCGAGAGAAGAACATAGTTATCGGTAGTTGTTGTCGCTCTTTTTTCTTCTGGGCATAAAGATTCTTATAAACCGACATGCACCATTGATTATGTTTGCAGAAGCAGAACACAACGCACGATGCAAATCAGAAGCAGCGAGACCGTGAAAGGTGAACCGTGATATAGCGACGGTTCACTGTATATATATATATACTGTATATATACATATATAGATATAGATATAGATATAGACCCAGGTCCCAGGATAGAGCTATGGTTATCCCTCATGTGGTCCTTGGGGCAAATTGACCCATTTTCAGTTAATTTTGTTTTTGTCACAAAAAATGGGCCATTGAAATAAGATGATAATGTCAACATTAAAAATATCAAAAAACTTTGTCAAAAACATAAAAAAACATTGTAAAAGTGACAAAAATGTTGGAAAAAGAGCTAATAATTTTTTTTTTTCATGGTTGATGGGAAGACAACAAGCCTAGATAGAGTGACCGGTAGAGAAACTTGACACCAAGGACAGATTCAGAAAGACATAACAGCTCCAACGTGTCGGCCTGGGGAGATTAGTTGTTCTACTAAGATTAGACTGTTTTCCAAACATGGTATGTTTTTCTCTGGGGGGACGGATATAAGACTACTGTTGTAACGTTGCAAGACGTTTGTCACTCTGTAGCTGATGTGTACATTGTAAAAACTGTTCTCGTCATTTGATTGTTCATTGCAGAAAACAATTAAAACTTCACCTTTGAATCAGTTTGCAGCCTGTCATTATGTTGTTTCAACAAAGTCTCACTTCAAAGACTTCCATTGTTCATATCGCCATATTTATTATGCTCTCATAACACTGCACTATATTTCTTGTCCTGCCTATACACGCTAAAAGTAGTGATTATTTACATGGAGTCTGGTGGAGATATGCTGCTCTATACACACTAAAAGTAGTGATTATTTACATGGAGTCTGGTGGAGATATGCTGCTCTATACACGCTAAAAGTAGTGATTATTTACATGGAGTCTGGTGGAGACATGCTGCTCTATACACGCTAAAAGTAGTGATTATTAACATGGAGTCTGGTGGAGATATGCTGCTCTATACACGCTAAAAGTAGTGATTATTTACATGGAGTCTGGTGGAGATATGCTGCTCTATACACGCTAAAAGTAGTGATTATTTACATGGAGTCTGGTGGAGATATGCTGCTCTATACACACTAAAAGTAGTGATTATTTACATGGAGTCTGGTGGAGATATGCTGCTCTATACACGCTAAAAGTAGTGATTATTTACATGGAGTCTGGTGGAGACATGCTGCTCTATACACGCTAAAAGTAGTGATTATTAACATGGAGTCTGGTGGAGATATGCTGCTCTATACACGCTAAAAGTAGTGATTATTTACATGGAGTCTGGTGGAGATATGCTGCTCTATACACGCTAAAAGTAGTGATTATTTACATGGAGTCTGGTGGAGATATGCTGCTCTATACACACTAAAAGTAGTGATTATTTACATGGAGTCTGGTGGAGATATGCTGCTCTATACACGCTAAAAGTAGTGATTATTTACATGGAGTCTGGTGGAGATATGCTGCTCTATACACACTAAAAGTAGTGATTATTAACATGGAGTCTGGTGGAGATATGCTGCTCTATACACACTAAAAGTAGTGATTATTTACATGGAGTCTGGTGGAGATATGCTGCTCTATACACGCTAAAAGTAGTGATTATTTACATGGAGATGGTGATTTCTGCTTCATGTTAAACTAAAAGTATCTTCCTCTTTAACTAAAAACTCTCTCTCTGTAGGGATCCATCCCATAATGTTGTCACACACTTAAAAAAACACATAAAACAGAACTTTTAGTGATGTAAACAAACAGTTAAACTCTCAGTTTCTCACCGTTTCTTCCGTGTTGAATCCACAAAGATTTTCAGAAATGAGGAAGTTCAGACCGGTGTTGTATCTCTACTGGTTTCCAGATGTTGTGTTTAGCTAACAGCTGCCGTTGATGAACGCTGTGACAGTTACTGAGGCGTCGTATCTCTCTCGGTTGGTTGATGGTTGACTCCCTTTATATCGTCCCCTCAGCCCCCCCCGTCCCTACTGTCCCTCTTCTGCCCTATAATAGCAGCCGTTACTATCACGGGGCGGATGGTTACGTTGATCCTTCCCTGATTGTAGACTAGACACATTCAATTCTCAATCCACACACAGTGATTTACTCATTTAACATGTTAGAATTAAAGTTTTCTTTCCTTTAACCTGAGACACACACACCTTTGCTAAATTTAAAGGTCCCCCGCCCGGATCAGGGAAACCGGAGCCAAGGCAAGAGGCTTTTCTGATTTTACCCCAAGAGGCTTGGGCGATCCGAGAGAGGCTAAGACCTCTAACCAGTCTGAGAGAAGCTAAGACCTCTAACCGGTCCGAGAGAGGCTAAGACCTCTAACCAGTCTGAGAGAAGCTAAGACCTCTAACCGGTCTGAGAGAGGCTAAGACCTCTAACCAGTCCGAGAGAGGCTAAGACCTCTAACCAGTCTGAGAGAAGCTAAGCTAAGACCTCTAACCAGTCAGAGAGAGGCTAAGACCTCTAACCAGTCCGAGAGAGGCTAAGTCCTCGGTGGCTCTGACCGGAGGGGAAATGCACCCCCACTAGGAGATAACAGGAGGTCTGACTGTCAAGGTCGGTCCCCGCCGGGTAGCAGCCCCCCCGGAGATTAAAGAGGAGTCTTAACTACCCTCACGGGAGGGAAACTTCTACCCTCAGAAAGCCGAGGTGTGAGAGAGAGAAATGAAATGACTAAAATTAAGGAATACAAGTCTTTTGGTCTCCTAGCTCACAACAAGCTCAGGTGGTTTTATTATTTAGTGAATAATTAAAAAACAAGTACAAAATACAGAAATAATCTTTTCCCTTCATACTTTCATCAAAACAATATATATCATGGGTTATATAGCACACTTTAAGCAGTACATATATTCTTAGCTTTGTGTTTCTTGGGTTTTCAACTGAACCGCCGTTCAACAATACACACACACATATATACAGAGTGGATGAGAAATGCACCCCCACTAGGAGATAACAGGAGGTCTGACTGTCAAGGTCGGTCCCCGCCGGGTAGCAGCCCCCCCGGAGATTAAAGAGGAGTCTTAACGGGAGGGAAACCTCTGCCTTTTGGTCCCCTATCTCCCAACAAGTTCAGCTGGTTTTATTCTTCAGTGAATAATCAAAAGCAAGTCCAGAGTAATAACAGTAAGATGCTTTTCCCTTCTTGCTTCAAAAGCAGGTGGTGTTGAAATCAGAGCATAGAAACCTTGAGTCCTGGGTGTGTGGTGTAGAGATAAGACCGGCCGAGCCTGAGAGGCCGAGAGCTGTCCTGCTGCACGTGTTCATAGCCAGATTTTAACGGCAAAGACGTTAGGAAGGAGGAAGCTACAGCAGAGCTGGACGCTAGCACAGTAATGCTAAGTGGTTAGCACTTCTGCCTCACAGCAAGAAGGTTGTCGGTTCGAATCCATGTCGTTCCGGGCCTTTCTGTGGGGAGTTTCTATGTTCTCTGTTTCTACGTGGGTTTCCTCCGGTTTTTTCCCACCTTAAAGAAATGCATGCTGGGTAGGACTACAGTTGAATAATAGCCGATTGGCGCGTTTACAGAAATGTTGATTAATGTGCATTATCCTAATCAATTAAATAAAAAAAGACACCAGACGTGGTAACGGCTTCAACATGCAGCCCCCCCCCCCAACTTGTACTTTTCCACTGTTAGATACGGTGTGTTTGACCTTTAACACACTTTTAAGCTGTTTTCTCATATTTAGTACATACATCTTCATGCAATATCTCTCCTTTAGTTGTGGGGTTCATATATATATATATATATATATATATATATATATATATATATATATATAATTATTATTATATGTTAAGTTATTATTAATTGAATAAAAGTTATTATTATATTATTATTATTATTATTATTATTATTATTATTATTTTATTATTATTATTTTAACATCCAGTCTTCTTTATGATAACTCACTATTCAAAACGTCTTTCTCCCACAATGCACTGCACTGTTATCAAACAGTTTGGGGCTGCCAGTCTAACATGGCGGCTGCTGACTGCGTCTTCCACAGAACCCTGACCCGGTCCAGACCCGGTCCTAACAAGGTCTGCTCCTGCATCTTTTATCAGTTATTCATCTGCGTTGTAGCTCACGCTCTTCTCTCTCCTCTCTTCTCTCTTCTCTCTCCTCTCTTCTCTCTTCTCTCTTCTCTCTTCTCTCTCTTTTCTTTCTTCTCTCTCCGCTGTAACTCCCGCTCGCTTCGCTATCAACCAGACTCCGTTCAAAAATCTACCGATTTAACGTCGTTTTGCTTTGGAGCTGCTAACGAACCGCCCCCCCCATCCTACTTAACGTGACTGACTCTGGTTTCTGGATAATACGTTTCGGGATACGTGTGAACACCAGTTTGCTTTGATTTTACACACAACATATATCTATCTATGAATATACTGATAGACCGCGAGCTGTTCAGACAGGGTCGCACGGCTGTTCCCCGTCTACTCAATCACTTAAAAACCGTCATTTTATGTATAAAGAATCATGTTTAGTGGCATATCGTTTAGCCGAATTAGCTACAAGACCCTAAAGATCATGAGAACTCTTTAACTGTGTCGTAGATGCGTTTCTATCAGCCGGTTAATCCGATTTAAATCTTAATTATCCGATGTTGGAATGGAGTTTGGGTTGTTTAAAACGCGGTTAGCTAGCGGTCTTCCTAGCCCGATTAAGCTGCTATTATTATTATTATTATTATTATTATTATTATTATTATTATTATATTTTTGTATTATATTTATGTTTTTATTTGTTGCGTTTTCCTGTGTTGTTTGAAAATTGTGTGTGTGTGTGTGTGTGTAGATGATGTGTGTGTGTAGATGATGTTGTGTGTGTGTGTGTGTGTGTGTGTGTAGATGATGTGTGTGTGTGTAGATGTGTGTGTGTGTGTGTGTGTGTGTGTGTGTGTGTGTAGATGATGTTGACTGTGTGTGTGTGTGTGTAGATGATGTTGACTGTGTGTGTGTGTGTAGATGATGTGTGTGTGTGTAGATGATGTTGTGTGTGTGTGTGTGTAGATGATGTGTGTGTGTGTAGATGATGTTGTGTGTGTGTGTGTGTGTGTGTGTTGAGGCTGATTTTGTGTGTTTGTGTTGCAGGTGTGCGTCTGCAGGGACTTCCTGTTTGTGTTGGATGTTCAGCGTTACACCCGAGACCAGGGGTCCTCGGTCTACTTCCCCCACGCCGTGCTCAGCGGTCAGACACACACACACACACACACACACACACACACACACACACACACACACACACAGGGACTCACACACACACACACAGGGACTCACACACACACACACACACACACACACACACAGCTACACACACACACACACACACACACA
>JABXJD010000785.1:45000-47500 GCA_013375575.1 Percina caprodes | reverse complement strand
CCTGGAACTGAACAGGTAACAGCTGGACACACACCTGGAACTGCAACCCCGAGTTGCCCCCGCAGCACACCATCGGAGTGTGTAGATGTGTGTGAGTGTGTATCTGATGAGCAGGTGTGTAGATGTGTGTGAGTGTGTATCTGATGAGCAGGTGTGTAGATGTGTGTGAGTGTATCTGATGAGCCGGTGTGTAGATGTGTGTGTGAGTGTGTATCTGATGAGCAGGTGTGTAGATGTGTGTGAGTGTGTATCTGATGAGCAGGTGTGTAGATGTGTGTGAGTGTATCTGATGAGCAGGTGTGTAGATGTGTGTGAGTGTGTATCTGATGAGCAGGTGTGTAGATGTGTGTATCTGATGAGCAGGTGTGTAGATGTGTGTGAGTGTGTATCTGATGAGCAGGTGTGTAGATGTGTGTGAGTGTGTATCTGATGAGCAGGTGTGTAGATGTGTGTGAGTGTATCTGATGAGCCGGTGTGTAGATGTGTGTGTGAGTGTGTATCTGATGAGCAGGTGTGTAGATGTGTGTGAGTGTGTATCTGATGAGCAGGTGTGTAGATGTGTGTGAGTGTATCTGATGAGCAGGTGTGTAGATGTGTGAGTGTGTATCTGATGAGCAGGTGTGTAGATGTGTGTATCTGATGAGCAGGTGTGTAGATGTGTGTGAGTGTGTATCTGATGAGCAGGTGTGTAGATGTGTGTGAGTGTGTATCTGATGAGCAGGTGTGTAGATGTGTGTGAGTGTGTATCTGATGAGCAGGTGTGTAGATGTGTGTATCTGATGAGCAGGTGTGTAGATGTGTGTGTGAGTGTGTATCTGATGAGCAGGTGTGTAGATGTGTGTGTGAGTGTGTATCTGATGAGCAGGTGTGTAGATGTGTGTATCTGATGAGCCGGTGTGTAGATGTGTGTATCTGATGAGCCGGTGTGTAGATGTGTGTGTGAGTGTGTGGCGGCTGTTTCTTCCTTAGGTTATCTAGTCACTGATTGGCCGGCTGTTTCTTCCTTAGGTTATCTAGTCACTGATTGGCCGGCTGTTTGTTCCTTAGTTCATCTTGTCACTGATTGGCCGGCTGTTTGTTCCTTAGTTCATCTAGTCACTGATTGGCCGGCTGTTTGTTCCTTAGGTTATCTAGTCACTGATTGGCCGGCTGTTTCTTCCTTAGGTTATCTAGTCACTGATTGGCCGGCTGTTTGTTCCTTAGGTTATCTAGTCACTGATTGGCCGGCTGTTTGTTCCTTAGGTTATCTAGTCACTGATTGGCTGTCTCTCTCCTGCCTGCAGGACTGGGCGACCACTCAGAGATGAGTTACCGTTGGCTACGGCCGGTGCGGCGCTTCCTGCAGTGGCTGCGGAGCCAGGAAGACACAGCGGTGCTGAGCAGGGCTCTGATTGGAGGATGCTTCTTCTACCCACCCCTACCCGTCTCCTTGGAAACGTTCATGAAAGGCGTTGGAGGTCAGCTGTCCCTCTTATTATTTACTTTTATTCTTTAAATATTCAGACATGTACTCTTATTATGAAGTATAATGTAATATAAATATATTTGTGTGTGTTCAGGTGAGCCAGGGTTCCTGGGGGGGGCGGAGCTTCAGAGGGAAATGGGGAGACTCTGTTACCGGGAGCGACGCACCTTCTGTATCCAGGCAGCCGTTACCATGGTTACTTACAGCCGTATTGGAGAGGTGACGTCATACTTTACCGCCATTCATTATTTATTGGGCAAATCATCGTTTATCGATCAAGAGAAAATCCGATGAGATTTAATAAAATGGTGTGGAAACAACAATATAATATAAAACAACAAAGCCGTCATATTTCAAAATAAAAGCCGTCATATTTCAAAATAAAAGCAATGTGATAACTTGTTGTCTTTCTCAGGAGGATCGCTGTTTGGTTTGGACGGACCGAGGTTCATCTTCCCCCTCCTCTTCCTCCTTCACTCGCCTGTCACCCTCCTCTTCCTCCCCCTTCCTCCCCCTCCACCCCTCGCTCGTTCAGACCTCCTCTCTCCTCCTCTTCCTCCCCCTTCCTCCCCCCTCCACCCCTCGCTCGTTCAGACCTCCTCTCTCCTCCTCTTCCTCCCCCCTTCCTCCCCCCTCCACCCCTCGCTCGTTCAGACCTCCTCTCTCCTCCTCTTCCTCACTTTCTCCGACGTATTCAGCCGTGAGTCATCTGTCGCCGGGCAGATCAGGGTGAGACTTTAGAAACGTCTTTTAAGAATATTAATAATATTAATAACTTTGTTCTTTATTCTTATTTTGCACTCTTTTTCCACATTTTTCAACATAGAAACTTCATTCAAACATCAAATCGTTTAACGCAATTAGGACATTCCTGCTTTTATACAGAATCTTCATAACTTTCATAATTTCCAAAATATTCAACATTTTCGGGGAGATTTTCCCCGTGGACGGATTGGACGGATTGGACGGATTGGACGGATTGTTCCAATTTGACACAAATTCATGCATTTTCATAGATTTTCAACTGCTGTCTAC
>JABXJD010000785.1:37500-40000 GCA_013375575.1 Percina caprodes | reverse complement strand
CAGCCAGTCCAGAGGACAACAGCCCTCCACTGCTGAGCCTGGGAGACAGACAGGTCAGCAGAGAGACAGACAGGTCAGCAGGGAGACAGACAGGTCAGCAGAGAGACAGACAGGTCAGCAGGGAGACAGACAGGTCAGCAGGGAGACAGACAGGTCAGCAGGGAGAGACAGGTCAGCAGGGAGAGACAGGTCAGCAGGGAGACAGACAGGTCAGCAGGGAGAGACAGGTCAGCAGGGAGACAGACAGGTCAGCAGAGAGACAGACAGGTCAGCAGGGAGAGACAGGTCAGCAGGGAGACAGACAGGTCAACAGAAAGACAGGTGTGTGTGTGTGTGTGTGTGTGTGTGTGTGTGTGTGTGTGTGTGTGTGTGTGTGTGTACTGTTGTTGATGATCCGTTCGAGGGAACACTTCAGCGATGCGACGCTCTGGCTGAGAGAGTCGACGACAGACAGCTGCTTCAACGCCTCGCCCACTACACACACACACACACACACACACACACACACACACACACACACACACACACACACACACAGACACACAGTAAATATGAGCCAGTTGTGAGTGAGTGAGTGAGTGAGTGAGTGAGTGAGTGTGTGTGTGTGTGTGTGTGTGTGTGTGTGTGTGTGTGTGAGTGTGTGTGTGTGTGTGTGTGTGTGTGTGTGTGTGTGTGTGTGTGTGTGTGTGTGTTACCTGAGATCAGCTGATCCTTGTTGTTCTCCACTGAAAACTTGAGGCGGTTAACGTCTTTTGCTGCGTCTGAGACAGAGACCACATGTTAGAGACGGTCGCCGTGGTTACCTTTGTCACAGCACAGTCTGTTCCCTATTGGCTGCCAGGCTCAGGTGGGCGTGGCTTACCTGTGGGGGCAGGTAATAATACGCAAATCTCACAAAGATCTTATCTAATATAATCATTCAGTGAATGACTATTGTTTCTTATGCATATTATTATTATTATTATTATTATTATTATTATTATTATTCCGCCCGTTTTCGTCCCGCTACTAGTCCCGCAGCGTTGCTAACACACACACACACACACACACACACACACACACACAATACATCGAAACGTGCGTATTGATCGGGGATGGGGGGCTAGGACTTCTCAACCAGATTTACCGCGCGGTTTTCACGAAAAAGCCAAAAAACGGCGAAATATTTCTCATTGACTTTAAAGGGGAAATGTCCAACCCCCTCTCTGGGACCGTGTTGTATCTCCATACTTTAACATAGAAACATGATTAAAGGTATTATATTATATTATATTATATATATTATATTATTTTATTTTATTTTATATTATATTATATTATATTATATTATATTATATATTATTTTATATTATATTATATTATATTATATTATATTATATTATATTATATTATATTATATTATATTATATTATATTATATTATATTATTTTATATTATATTATATTATATTATATTATTTTATATTATTTTATATTATTTTTTATTATTTTATATTATATATATTATATTATATTATATTATACATATTATATTATATTATATTATATATATTATATTATATTTATTCAGATATATTATATTATATATATTATATTTATTCAGATATCAAACACGGTTTCTCCCAAATCACAGTTTACGTATCGTCCCGTTTTCAGACGTCTCAGATTTTCCAATGTGTGTGTATGTGGTGGATGGTGAGAGTTAGAGAGGAGCATATAGGGGGGGGGGGCTGCGGTACGATTTTCTAACATTTTTACAAACAAATGTCTCTGTCCTATAGGTTTTTAAAAGGTCTTTCTCTGAAGGAACACTTAAAACTTCACCCTTTAAAATACACTCTATACATTTAAAACTTTTAGCAAAACTGTTGCTAAGGCTCGCGTCGCTAATCCCACCAGACTCCATGTAAATAAACAGTCATTTTAGCATCGTAACACACACTTCATTCAGAGTCAACAGAAACCAAATAAAACTATGAAAAGATGTTTTTGGTCTCCTCTACACTTTAACAACCATCACAACTCTAGTGTTGGTTGAAATAAACATACAATAAAAACATACTTTACTGATTTACATGTGAAAATATGTTGGCTCTATACACGCTAAAAGTGCTGTTTTTTACATGGAGTCTGGTTGGTTTAGCACTAGCTACGTCATAGCTGCTTCTGGTAAACAGAAAGGTCTTAAATAGGTTTTAAAGAGTATCTGAAGGGAGAAGACACATAACACTTATTATTATTAGTTATCATTAGGATGTGCACCAAGTAGTAGGCACACTATTACTTGTACAGTACTGTAGTATATGTACACAGTTACAGTACTGTAGTATATGTACACAGTTCCAGTAGTATATGTACACGGTTACAGGACTGTAGTATATGTACACAGTTCCAGTACTGTAGTATATGTACACAGTTACAGTACTGTAGTATATGTACACAGTTACAGTACTGTAGTATATGTACACAGTTCCAGTACTGTAGTATATGTACACAGTTCC